>JASANH010000210.1:0-19773 GCA_030248295.1 Mesodorylaimus sp. YZB2_4 | reverse complement strand
ACCGTTCTGAAAGGCATGTGAAGGGTGATCGGAGGAAGATTGGGACTGTGATCGAGTCGAGTGATCAATGTCCTTCGTGCAAGTGTGTCGTGCTGTGATCTGTGTCTGGTGGAGTGTTTGGGATGACACTGTGCAGAATCAAAATGGCCACGGCTGGTTGATGTGCCTTGTATGACAGATCGAGATACGTGAGCCCACTGCCTCTGATAAGCGTGCCGTCGTGCAGGAGGGGCAGTCACATCGCGAGGCGCACAAATGTAGAGTAAGACGAGTCGTTTGGAAATCTTTCAGAGTTGAAGCTGTTCGGTTTCGAAAACACGGAACTAATTGTGAGTTCACTCGCGGTCGAGACCGATGGCCAAAAGCAGTATCTTCAGCGCGGAGAGCGAAACGTAAGTGACGAGGGTGGAAGTTCGCGTGATCCACGACCAACATCACCGTGGATTAAACCTGGGACGAGACGAGTCCAGCCACTTGCTCCAGAGCAATACGTACGTAGAGACAAACGCCAAACCGCTCCACCACCGCGGCCGCTGAACAGTCCATGTGTCTGTCACGGAACAAGGCCTTGCTTCCCATTACGCAAGGGGACAGGGAAGGAATTGCAGGAGTTGCAGTTTTCTGGATTCTGCAGGATAGAAATGTATGCAATATGAAATGTTTCGATGAAACCGAAGGCATTAACAACTATTCTTGCGCTATCCGATGTGCCTTCATTCATGAAAAGTTAGTCCGAGGACGTAACCAAGCGAGGGTGTAATTATATTGGCTATACTGCACAACAGATTCAATCAGAATGATTACGCCATCATAAGTTTTTATAAATTTAAACGCAACAAAAAATTCCAGCATGCAGATGCATGCATACTTTATTTCATATATTGCAGGTAATGAGATCAAGGGCGAAGGTAGAGCTGGAGCTGGGGATCATGAAATGAGCGCACAACGAAAATTATGCCTTGCTGCCCATGGCAGGAATGGCATTCAATCCTTCATGCGAGTGACATTGTGATTTTGATGCTGACATTAGATCAGCTCGCGTATTTGGGGCGCTCTGTCTGATCGTGAGTACTGTGCTAGAGCAGCCATCCTGTTATTCATACGCCACGTTCTGTTTTAACACAGCGGCCGCTCCTGACGTGCTGATGATAGAAGAGGAAAGGTCAGCGTCCAGGCGAGCAAAAGTCAACGTCAACGTTGACTTTTCGTTGACGTTGACGTTGACCGGATTAAGTTTTAATGTATCGAAAACTCAGGTTATGGTTTTTCGTTATGGTGCCGCTCCGGATTTGGGTAAAATTTTTGTTTTTTTTGAATGGTCAAAAACTGTCGGTGACTAGTAAGGTAAAGTACTTAGGCGTGCTTTTTTCTTCTGATCTCAAATTTTCTGGGCACCTTTGAAGAGAGCCAACTCGATGTTAGTATCATTGAATAGGAAATTTCGCAGGCATGTTTTATCAGAAAGTCTGAAAGCTGTCGACGAGAGCTGTATTAGGTCAGTGCTTGAGTACGGGTGTGTGGCTTGGGATCCAGTTCTAAAAAAAGATATCCCCGAATATGAAAGGGCACAACTTTTTGCGCTTAGATTGGTTTTGAGAAATTGGAATGTTTCGTACGATGAAGCTTTATCTAAAGCGAACCGGTGCTCCCTTTTTTCCCGTAAAAAGCGTCTTAAATTGTTCCAGTTTTATAAATATTATTGTGGATTTCATGACTATCCTAACAGATTTTTTGTTCACAAATCTGAGTCTGGTGCTCGAACAAGTGCCAGACTGAATGAGCCACATTCTTTGATCAAGCCTCGACATGATTTCCCGAGTTATAAGCCATTTTTTTAATTACTCGTGCATTCAGATGTGGAATGATTTATCGCATGATGTTGCTTCGTTGCCTCTATGTGGTTTTCGTGACGCCATCGAAAAGATTAGTTTTGATTGACTTTATCTGCTTTGTTTTATATTGCGATGTCGCTTATCCGTTGAGTGCGCAGTCATGTGTTTGGATAAGAAGTAAAATAGCAAATAGCAAGGTAGCCTCTTTTTCGCAAAAACGTAATTTTACTTGAAACATCTGCAGCTAACTGACCTCTATCTGTAATCACAATTTTTTCCTTGTCATCATACTAACAATAAGTTGCAATAAGAAACAATGACGTCCTTTTGCCAGTCAACCAAAACTATGTAGGCGCACGTTCTTTGACTTTATTATCTACATATGTGTTCTTCCTGCAGGACTCACTCGTGTCATGACTCATAAGACATTTCCAGTAATTCCGCAAGTCCCTGCAGTTTTTGCCCGCTGGGTGTGCGCCAGTGCACATGTGCTTCTAATTAGCGCTAGAAAGCCAGCCAGACAGGTCTGCTAGGCCTATGTTTTTCAAGGCGAAATGGTGTTTTCTGACTAAAGACTTGTTGTTAGCTGATTTTCTGGAGATGAGGTCTGTTCTGCCAGGCTGATTTAGCGAGAGCATCAAAGGCTCTGGGAGGCGCATATTGACTTCGGAAAATGGGCTTGGCATGAGAATAAGAAGTTACTAGCAAGTGATTTCAAATAAGGCGTTTCAATCTAAGAGGCTTAGGCTTTATTGTACACGCCCAGGCCGCAGGCCAGAGGAACAAACTACCGTACAGTAATCGCATCCACGCATGCAAAGACACAAGCCAAGGTTATCTTTTGCGCTGTCTCTCTCTGTCGTCATTCGTCAAATCGCACCAACATTTGTTGTCTCTCCACAGTTATCAAATCAGGCTCGGTTTTCCTATCCGCTTTGGATTGTCCAGTGCAACTAGCCCAACAATCATCTCTTCCTGTAGTCTGCGATGGACGTGAAAAACGACACTGCTGTGTCGGCGCACTCGAACTATACTGATGATCTGGCGAGAAGAACTGGACGCCAAATAGTCTTTTATTTAGCTTGCACAGCGCTGATCTTAGTTCCCCAATCCTCAAAGCATAGACGATTGGATTCAGAAACAGTTTCAGAATAATAAGTATCTGAACAGATACGGCCACTGAAGTCACTGTCTTTATATGGAAACTGGCCGGTTTCAAGGGGCAATCCTCGCAGTAGAGAAAGTACAAAAGGAGACTTGGGAACCATCCAATTAAGAACGTGCCCATGAACAGGATCATAGTTACCAGTAATTTTTTATTTTGCCTGGTCGGCCTCGCATCTCTGAGCACGGGATCGCGATCATTCTTTTTTAATTGCCAGAGAATGGCGAAATAGAATACGAATGTGACCAACATGGGCAATGCCACGGCCATCGATACTGTTGCCCGAAATGGAAATTGAGATGGAAATGTCAAATTACGACATTCGCTCGCTAAAAATGCCTGGTCTGGTACCACTGACATTGAGATTAGCAGTGCTGCCAATGGGCATAGCCAAAGAAGAAGCAGAACGAATACGCGCCCTTTTCTGGCCGCAATCCAAGATAGCTGGCGGAGGGGATAGAGGACACCCAAAAAATGAGTGAATGCCAACGCCAACAGATGCAACACAGATGAGACCAGACCGCCGAGACGTAGCATTTCGGCCACGATTAGTGCGCAAGGATTTGGTTCCTTGCCAACCACGGTCGGTAAATAACTTTGTAAGAATAAGTTGATCACGATCATTGTAGCGCTGTAAGTATCCACTGCTGCTAGACTCAAACTGAACCATAGATTGACTGAAGCGGAACGTTTCAAATAAAAGCCGCTAAAAAAGTTTCCAGATGCCACACATGTGCTTGTTGTCCAGAAGTGATCACTCGTTTGCGTGCAGCTTGAGAGCACACATTGCCTACTGTAGGCACCTTGCATGTAGTACGGCACAAACCCTAGCTCTGCCACGCTCTTAAAATCTAATCAGTAAGTTCCGCCCGAGCGAATGTGACCCAGCTAACGTTACTTACCTCAATAGCACATAAACATTGACCAGCACAGCACATATTCCCAATATGGCCAGGATCGGTGCCACCACAGCGTACAATTGTCGTTTCCATTCTTCGTCTTCGATCAATAACGGCTTCTGTCTCATTTCCATCTGCATCGGCCAACTCGAATCTTCCATTTCATAGATGGACATTCTAGAAGTTCTCTCATATCACTGCACTTCACTCCGAGCCCGACCTCGTTCGCTCTTTGATAAATTCATTCTCGAAAAGTCAAACGATGACAGTGCAAGCCGGCGTGACATGCTGAGCACGTGTCCAAAGTGGCGCTTGATTCATTTACAGCTCGTTGTACGAGACTGAATCGAAGCCAAAGGCAAATGGCGTCCTCATGGTGAGGGATGATCTCTTGCATAGACACTGGTGATTTGGGTTCGAAGTCATTATTCTTTGGTATGCGTAATAGAAGCCGTCTTCTCTGGCACTCACTCACTCACTCGGCGTGGGTAGAAAAATGAGCTTCTTTCGTTAGCTCGGTAATTTGTCAAAGACATATTTGTTTTCATGTTTCCGCTATCCACCTCGGCACGATGTGCTCGATGCTCTGTTTTTCAATTTGTAGCTTCTAGAATCGTTCTCGTGATTTGTGCACGTAAGCAGCGGGCTGAAGCACTGGGATGCCAAAAGATATATCCCCACAGAGCACCCACTAAATGGCTTAGGCAGTGCGCAACAGGACGTAGGCGATAATTGGTTTACTCAATCGCAAACCCGTTCGATCACCATCCAATACATGCATAATGAGCTGCCCCTTCTGACCACCTACCGTCTGGCTCCATTCCTCGCTCAGGACAACAGGAAGCGCTGATAAATGATGTTGTTGACCACAAAAAGCGCAAGCAGGTTTGCTGATACAAAGCCGTCGTTGCTGATTTAAGTAAGGAAACCTGGGCAAGAGCTGGTGGACGTGGATGAAGATGGATTAAGAGATGCGACAGACATGAAAAGCCCAAGGAATCTACAAAGCCATCTGGCAGACCCTCTGGTCAAGAAGACGCCCTCATCAGTAGACATTCTACAGTAAAGGGGCAGCAGTCTCACCGAAACCCCCCCCCCCCCCAGGTAGGTCACGTCGACGGTCATGGCAGCCAATGTTCAGGAAATCCTTACGTCAAAATCCATGATAGCAGGAAGCAGAACGCACAATACATAGTACAGCCGCTGCCTTTTAGAGGCAGTGGGAATGGAATAGCCAAATAGCCAGTCGTTAATCGGCCTGAAACTCTAAGGGCATGTTCCCTCATCCATAGGTAGTCCATGTGTATCTGGAATGCCTCGTCAATAATTTCAGGCGGAAGCGAGTGACCTTGCACACTTCAAAGACGGACAAACATTATTTTGATGACGAGCAATAAAAGACGATTTTTACGCAAGCAAATCCGAAGAATAACGAGGTATTCATAGCCAGAAATGGTGGTTCAACGATAAGCCAACCTGCCGCAGAGATGAGTCTTGACTACACCATAGAAAGGATCTCACCATGCCATGGCCAAATAAAATTGAGCCGCAGCCCGCTGTTACGCAATTTAAAGCCTCCGAGTCAGCCATTTTTTAATTGCGACATTATATGTGGTCCCATCGAAAACTTTAAATCAACGTATCAACGTAATCCAAGAGCTTATGCGCAAAAAAACGGCCCGATATTTTGTTTTATACTCGACATTGTCGATTCTGGGTATCCTGTATTGCGTAGTAATCAAAGGAATGTTGATTTCCAGAGGACATCGTGCTTGGAAGGAAGGAAATGACAAGCAGCAGGAAACCACTCATGGACGCATCTACTGTAGGTCCTGCTTCAAAACCAGCGATCATAACTTTGTAGCCATAATTAGAATCACATTAGAAATGAATAGAAACTGGGATTTTTTCTAAGGATAGAACAGAAGTGAGCAGGCATTTTTATGTAATAAGTAGATCGTAAGCATTTTACACGTTTTCCCTAGAGGACCTCCCCTTATGCAGCGCTGGTCCGAGCCTACAGACGTGACACGTACAGTACTTGTAAGCACTGCACTTCTCTATTCGACTGAAAAGAATCTGGCTGGATGGATGGAGTGGGATAAAAAGCATCGGGAGCCCCCCCAGGTTCAAACCACGGTGCATGATTCTTCTCCATGAGTTAAAAAATTGTGCCTTGCCGACAAGCCGTATGCAATAGTTATAAGCTAACATTACAAGGTATGTGACGAAAGAAGTAGGTACTGTATGTACATCCTTGCAGTTTGAGATAAAAACGCCTTATCGAGCGGGTAAGATACTTTACGCTGTGCATGGCGAAAATATTCCTTCATTTCTTATCCGCTAGTCAGCGAGTTGTGCGGGACCTGCTGGTGCCGGTGCGTAGAGAAGGCGATGATGGCCAGTGGTTGCACTAGCAACGACGAAACTCCGTTGTCAACGGCCCGATCCACCGTCATTTCATTGCCCGAAGGATACAAGTTTTTTACTCACCAAGCGGGCGGTCATCACCACGCGCAAGGAGGTGGTAAATTCGGGCTTCTCATCGATACGAAGACATCGCATGTTCTGAAGGTGAATGGAGAATACTGTAAATCGCAGTTTGATCACTTTCTATATCTGCCCTGTTTCAGCACTTACCATACCAGCATTCGCAGCGTGAAGCAGAATTCTATGACGAGTTGGCGAAGGAGGAAAACGGAGGGAAACAAAAGTGGCCATCGTTTATTCCTCGTTACTACGGGAAAAAACTGATCAAAATCGGCGGCACCGATCATCCCTTCATCGAACTAGATGATTTCACGGCGGGTCTCCAACAGCCGAACATACTCGACGTCAAGCTAGGAGGCGTTAACAAGAAGGGTGACACTCCTGCGCGAATTGCGATCCGAGCGCGCAAGTATCCTTTTTATGAACGACTCGGTTTCCGTCTCGATGGATGCAAAGTCTACGATCCAGATTCGGAAACCTATCTTCGTCTGTCGGCCAAGACCAACAAGACAGAGGCCGAGTTACGTCGAGCTGTGCGGATTTTCCTCAAATGTGACGATCAAGATTGGAATTCCGCGGCGATCGTCGAGAGTGCACGGCCGAAATTGCAAGAAATCGAGAAATGGTTATCGACGCAGACCAAGTGGAATTTTTTTTCTCCTTCCGTTCTCATCGCCTACGATTCGATCGCCAACTGCCAGCAACCCGAGACTCTACGATGTCGAGTGGCGTTTGTCGATTTTGTTCACTTCTATGCCGCCGATAGCATCGATGCAACGTGTCTGAGGGGCCTGCGAAACCTGATCAACTTCCTTCACAGGCAAGCGACTACAGGTGAACCTGAGGAACGACTGGTCGGGCAAGGCTGAAGAGATGTGTCATGTGCCGAGATCATGTGATTCTGGCCCTTTGTGCTAGTCCTCCGTTTTCTGCGATATCTTGTATGCGGGTGAATGACTGAGACAGACTTTGCGTATTGCATTGTTTAAAGGTATGAAGTGAAGGTCAGGTAAGTCTCGTCATAATTCAAGATCACAAGTTCAAAAGTTTCGTCTCAAATTTATATTTGATCTTGATTTAGTGTGATCTATGCTTTGATGGCCGCGTATTGAAAGTGAGATGATATGACTAGCTTAAGCGTGCACCGAATCCGCCTATCTGCCTAAAATAACCATAATACTGTACCGTACACGTACACGGCAGTTGCCAGTGCTAGTCGTGAGAGGCAAAAAACGCAACACTTTCGTTTCACACAAACACCACTTTGGGTCATGTGTCCAGGAGGACGATTATCACATCATCGCGCTCTAGTTCCAAACTTCGACTAAGAATTTTCGTGAGCAAAGAATTATCAAAGGAGACTAAAAATCGAGGGTCGAGAAAAATCCGACCGACGATCGATTCTAATGTAATTTGATTATGTTTGGATATTTAAATGTTTGGATTATGTTTGAATATCCAGACATAATCAAATTCTGTCCAGTAGCTATCGAGATATTTGATTTCAAAATAATTAAGTTTTCTTAAATCGCCCGATACCATCTTGTTGTTTTTAAAATCTGAGTGCGCCGAAGGTGCTCGAGTGTAAAGAGAATATGATCATAATGATAAGCCACAGCGGCAGACACTTGCCACACCTGCGTATTTGCTCACAAGCGCGCATAGCTACATTATGTTTGTGCGATTGTTTTCAGGTAATGCAGTGGGTAATGGGTTCACTTTACGCTGCATAAACAGACCGTCTTTCGTTAAATCCCTCTCTCATTCGAACATTCTGACGACCTACGCACGTCTTGCGCCATGGCTCCCTTGAGACTGGACTCCTCTCTCGATTTTCCTGCTGACAGTTCGTTTGCGCCATTCATGCCGACTATCATTGCCTTCTCGACTCTCGTGTTCGCCTTCTTGGTCTGCACCTGCTGCTGGCGACAACAACCAAACTTGGAGGACTCGGCGAGAACAGGCAAAGAAGCTAGCAAAGCGGGCACACACTCGGAAACCGCGTCTCTTCCGCTGCCATCAAGGCAGCCGATCTCGATTTCTCTTCAGTCTACGTAAGTGTCTTCATTTCGATTCTACGGCTTTATTCGAGGTGCTTGCAGATCTTGCTTTGCCTTCGCCCTGAATGTGTATCGTTGGCGCGGCGCAATTCAGGCCGGCAAGACATTTCTCACATTCCCATCGGCTCTCCAAATATCATTCGATCCCTACTACGAAGCGGCCAAACACGTCACCCGAACTCAAATGCAGACTGTCCTCTTTCCCACGCTGCCCGAAAGCATCGTCGAAGAAGCCCTGCACCTTCTTGCCGCCACTGTTTCTCCACAGGCGCTCGACGGCCACGGCTGGCAGATCGGCGTGCGACTCTATTCCCCCAAAAAGCAAATGGACCTCTTTTGCCCCAAATACCTTCAAACTTTCGAGTCTATCAACCAGAGTTCAGGAAAAGTAATGGAAATGGTGGCGTTTGACAAGCACTCAAACAACCGAGACCAAGTCATGAACGAGCTGAACGCTTGGGCCAAACGCGTAGTCAGCTGCATGGAGCGCCCTTTGTACGAGCACGCGGAGAAGAAGATGCAGACGTTCTTCCTGAACAAAGCCGACCCTTGTTTCGTTTTGGCCAATGTGTGTGGGCTGCGTTGCCAAATGGAGAGAGGCTTCCACCCAGAAAACGTTTCCTCGACCGGCCATCCTTTCCTGAGCTACGACGGGCGAAAACTGATCCCTAATCTGCCAATGCTGCACACCTGCGAAGAGGACGAAACCGATTTCTGCTACTATTACCACGAGGACGGCGAATTTCAACTTCTTCGCCTTCCTCTTAAGCCAAGCTCCGCGTCTTCCTCGCAGCTGGCCATTTATTTCATGCTGCCAAAGGAACGAGGTATTTTGAGGATAATGGAGAGAAAGTTCGATGCCGCCACGTTCACTGGCCGCATTCAAAAGTGCATTCATCCAGAGCGAGTTCGCGTAAGTTAGCTCATTCTATGGTTTTATTTAAATTGGACTGCTAGGCCTGTTGTTAGATCGTCGTACCAAAGATGACCTTGGAATACCGGTACGAAGATTTCGCTGAAGGCCTGAAAAGCCTCGGAATGCACGCGCTGGTCGACCCAAAAAATGCTGAACTCCCCGCTATGTTCGTTTCCAGGGAACGAGATGCCGTGGCCAAAGAGTCGATTAAGCTGGCAGCCACTCACGATCAGAAGATACCGGAAGCAAAAGCGCAAAAAGACAAGATGGCCAAAAACGTGCAGTACGAAAACCCGTGTTTGACAGACGTCATCCAGGCTGGATGTTTCATGGTAAGTGACCACCATCTGGCACCTTTGCACCATGCATGTCTTTTGCTTCGTTCTAGCTCGTTGAAGATCAGCTAGAATTGTCGGAGGAGAGCAAGTCTGCCGACGGCAACATCAACAACATGACTGAACTGGCGACCAGCGAGGCCGGGGAAACGCCGATTCAAGGCGCCACTGATGCGATCGGCACTGGCGACACTACAGAGACGAGGACGAGGTCTACCTCGAACAAGAGAAAGGCTTCCTCGAGAATCCGCTTCTCAAACAAGAAAGAAAAGAAGAAACGCGATAAGGAGAAGGGCGAGTCGAGCAGCAGCAAGACTCACACCAAAAAGGAGAAAGGCGGTAATGCGAAAGAACTAAGCAGAAGTGGTTCCGAGCAGAGTGCCAGTCAGGCCAGCGACCAAGCGGAGTGTGTAGAAGAGAATCCGACGCAGCCAGCCATGACGGATGATCTGCCGTGTCCAGTGTGCACCCGTATCGAATCGCGCGGTGTGCGCCCTCAACTGAAGCGATTCGTTGCTGACCATCCATTCATCTGGGTCGTAGTGGTCGAGAGTCCGGCTCTGGTGCCGCTGGTGATGGGTCGATTTTGTGGGGAGTGACAACGGCTATCGTGATCGTCATCAGTTACCTGTGACGAGTTGGCTCCTTGATTCAGAGATCTTTTGTGTGATGTTTTTGAATTGAGTAGATCCAAAGTGGTGTGAGTTAGCGGCAGTTATAACCGCCGTCGGTTTGGAAAATCTTGTGTTGCACTCGGGCGCCATGTTCGACAACTCTTGTCCGCCGATGCTGAGGGGGAGACATTGAGTAAGTCTGGATTGGAGAGGTCTTGGCCTTGAACTAGGTGTGAGGAAGTCAGTGGTTTTTTTATTATCTTGGGAGTTGTGGAAGCTCAGATGTACCTACAGTACAGTAGCTCATCGGGCTGGAGCCAAGTAGCGCTCCTTTCTGACTCACGAGTATTTATAGTGCGATAACAACTCAAACAATGTTCCCTCATGAGCTTTTCGGCGCGCTCATATGATCAAGCGGGGTGCTCGCAGCCCGATTGCCTATTATTATTTTCGATTTCGATCTACAGTAGTCAAATATGTATGGTTACAAAAATGTCATTTCTTGAAACAAATGTGACGTACTGTATGCCCCAGCTTGTTTTTTCGCGGATTCTCGGCTGTTAGGGCCGCTTTTCAACATTATAAACTTTTGAAAATTGAAACTTGTCTGGCGCAAATGAGCACGACAGCACTACAACGTTGTTCGACGGAATATAGTTACTGTATTATGAACGAGCACGGAGATTCAATCACAGCCAGTCGATATGGGCAGCTACGAGTACTCCATGTCTTCTAAGTTCTCTTTGACTGTAAATCGTCCGACGCCGAATTGTCTTCTCGCGTGAAGCGATACGGGAGCAGCTGGACTTTGCTTCTGGGACACGTGCACAGTGATATAAGGACTGCTCATTTGCTCCTCCCAATCCCCAGGCACTTCTTCGACTTGTGAGTGCATCAACTCTTCGAGGGTCTGTTCGGCAAACTGATGCTTGACTCTTGCAGTGGCCTTGTCCACAATGTACTCGACCACATTTCGTATCCAGTCCTCTTGAACCGTCGAACAAAGAGCCATGACGATGATGCCGAACACGACGAAGGACATTGCCGCCAGCTGAAAGTGCTCGCTCGGCACGATGTCACCGAATCCTGAAATACGGAGCCGTACCTGGAGTCGGAGTCGAGCTCACGATCCGCTGATCACGGGTACGACTTACCAATCATGAAAACAGAGATTACCATAAAATAAAAGGCCCGCGTGTAGTTATCGAACTCGCCGCAGGCCAGGAAGATACCCGCCACGACGAACATGTAAACCAAGACGAAGATGAAGAGGATGGAAAATGGGATCAGATCGGGACAAGGGGCTAGGCAAGCCATCGGCTTTGAAAACTTTTTCTTCCATCGCTGGACGAATCGGACGTACGTGCTAGCCACCCAATCGCGCATACTTTTAGCCAGGTCGTTGAGGAAGGAGAAGAAGAGGGGAATGACGACCATCGAATATACAACCAAACTCAACTGCGGCATGATGCCCGAAGCCACCACGTGCCCGTATCCGATCGTAGTCACGATGGTCAATACAAAGACCAAGCCCATTTCAAATGTTGTCGGAACGAGAAGGGCCGGTGGGATATCGACGATGCACAAGTGAAGTTCAGCGATCGTCACCAGGCTAGTATTGTCCAAGTCCGTGAGATTGTTAATGTCAGAAGTGGTTTCTCGTTCAATCAGACTCGTAAAATTAAAAAACTCTGTCGTGTTGTTGGAACAGACTGACGTTACGTTGCCGCAATGTTCATGACTTTCCAGCTCGTCGCAGAGCGTAGTTATCAAGTCCGCTTCGCCCATTTCGATGCCAACAAATATGAAGGAACCAGAAAACGTGTAAAGGCAAAGAAGAATACAGAAGACTAATGAAATTATGTCGTCTCGACTCCTGTGACTGATGCCCAATCGTTGGCTGATGGCTTCCGACACGCTTTGGAATCGGAATCGGCTGGCAATGTTAGGTCGCGCACCAGAAAGCGGCTGCTTTGATAGTGATGGCGATGGCGATGGTGATTTTGGATCAACCGTCAAAAAGCCCTCCTTTGACTTGGGCGGGACTGGGTTCTTTTTCAGGTTGGCTCTTTGGGGCGACTTCTTGACGGATGTTTTCTCGCCCATTGATGCCTGCGAGCCGACAGCTGACCGGGCAGGTCCCAGGATAATAGCGGCGTGTGGCTGCATTTATCCGCCGATAAACGCAGGGTAAGCAGTGTAAAATAGAATTGCACTTTCTAGCGGCCCACTTGGGCACTAATCCCTTGCTGCTATGGTTGGGGTTGTGTAACCCTTATCATTAGATGCGGGGTTGGGCAAAAACTACCTGACTCATCTCTGAAACCCGCAACACCTTGCCTCGCATGCCTCGCTCATCCACCTTATTCCTTTGCGAATCCAGAAGGCTCCTTGTAAGATAATATCCAAGTTTGAAGAGTCCGAAATATCTGTGGTCTGAGCGCATGTTCATGTTCATGTTTTACCGCATCACCAAACGCTTATGCGCACTCGAGGGTGAAGGGACACATTTTACACGAAATGATTTACCGGCCCGCGAGTCGAACACTCGCCCGTAAGTGCGCACCTGGCGTGAGAGGCAGACGCCTAACCCACCAGGACACGAGGCCGGCCGGAGCTGCCTAGCTGGTGGGCCCTCTTCAAAGGAGGCGCTTGCAACTCTCGTCTCTCCTTGGTGAACTGTCGCAAACGCATGGCTACCTTATAGATCTAGCAGGCTGGCTCAAGCACACAAACCGTTATCGATTGACATGTCACCATTGCGCACGCCCTATTCCCTAGCGTTGAAGGAGAAAGGAGGGCTCAGCATACAAGTCTCTGGCCACGTCGTATCATTAAACTTACCGCAAAAGCAGTTATATTTTTGAAAACAGCTTCAAAAGCTGAATAAAATCGTCGTCTTTGTTTTGTAATTTCAAGGAAACAATAAAATTTTCAAACATCCCGCTTGTAATGGTTCACATGTACACATGCGACTCCTATAACAAACAGTCTGCAAATGGGCGAGAATCGTCCACGGGACTGCTAATCTGACAATCGCCACTCAAATAACTCGTATCAACTTGTGTGTTCTCTTTCTTGTCGTTATCATATGAAATATATGACAAGAGAATTTCAAAGAAAACGGCGCGCACTCGTCCTACTATCATTTTTCGCCCATTTGCAGACTTGGAGACCCAAGACACGTTTGGTTTAATATACGCATGTTTTGTCTAAACTGTATACGCACGTAGGTACTGTGCAGGCTTTCGTTTAGGCGTACTTTAGAAACTCTTACCTTGTCAAGGGGTAGCGAGTTGCCTGGGGTCCGCGTACGAATAGAGACAACTCGGGAACCAGCTCCGTGCAGAGGATCGATAGCCAGACAAGCCTCTAGACCGAAAACATTTTACCGGAAGCACCAGCTATTGTGTCCACCGCATGGACCGTTACTACCTCATCGTGGCTTGTTTAATACACTAGTTAGTATAGCTATTGCATATGATAAGATAAGTACAAAGGAACCAGTTTTCTGGCTACATTGTGCAAAATCAACCGCAGTAATCTTCAACGTTCAATTACTGGACACAGGCCTAGTTTACACTAAGCTTGGTTCCGCTCGAGTAATCCAAATCCAATAATAGGCCATCCGTCTCCGCCAAGCTTCCGTTATCAGTCCACGGATGCGCACATCTGGTCTGTTCCTTCTGACCACTGGTAAGCCTGCTATGATCACCATTCGGTGTTGTCCGCTGATACTCGATCTCCGTTTGGTCGTCGTCTGCAGCACCTTCCATTTGCGCATGCTCTCGATCAGAATCGACTCCGCTCGAATCGATCTGCTGTTCAGACACGCTAGCTCTGCCATCATCTTGCGAGTCTGGCTGGCCAGGGGTGGGTTCGTTGATTGCGCAGGCTATTATGGAAGGGGATATGTCTGCCACGACGATGCTGCTGCTGCCACTACCATTCAAGTTCTCAAATACTTTGACCATTGGATTGGCATTGGAGGGGGAGAGGAGCAGGTTATGGGTCGTGCTCAGATTAGTCGTCCACCATTCCGGGGTTGGGATTCGCAGATCGAGTCGAACGGTCTCAGGTTCCAGAGGCAACTGGGCTCCCCCCACGTTGGCAGGATGGTACTCATAGGCTTCCCAATTGTATTCCACTCTCACTTTGGCCTGCGATGAAGCTGGATCATCGATACTCGACCGGGCGTCCACTTCGGAACCAGTCAATGGAGTCAAATTGGCCAAAGTCAATTCTTTGGGGTCTCGCTTACGATTGTCACACGACGCGATCAAAGGACAGTAACCACTTGGGTCGTAAAGTTCAACGTCTTTTTTGAAGAGCTTCCTGTTAAAATCATCAAATAATGGTTCCGTGTCGGCATAGACACATTCCTGGGCCCCAATATCCTCCACCGTTTCGCCTGTCCCAGCGAAAGGGTGACGACGGGCTTCTTGAAGACGACGTACACGTTCCAGAAAAGTTTTGATGGCCGGATTTACTTGAGGATGGCTGACTTCCGGTCTATGAATACGACGCGAGGAGCCACCGTCGGCGAAGTTTCTACGTCGAAGGCAATACGGGTCCTTGGGAAGGTTGCAACTGAAGGAAGAGAGGTATTGATTAATGCGTGGCCCGGGCTGATGAGCCGCACTATAAGACTCGGACAGAGCCCTCTCGCTGTGAAGGGCATTCTCCCAGGTCACAAGTGACAAGGCATCGTATCACAGTCGCCCATGTGGAGAAAGTCAGTGACAGCCTGCACGCACCTGTTGGCATCTAGTTTCCAATAGGACCCCTTGCCTTTGTCTTTCGGGTCTCTCGGCACCTTGACAAATTGCTTGTTCAACGATAAGTTATGGCGCACGGAATTCTGAAATGGCAAGGTCTTACGAACAGGTGATAAAAGCCAGAAAGCCCCAGGCACCCAGGCTACTCCGGGTGCTAAGGTATTGGCACAAATCCAAGGGCCCGATCGAAGTTGGTTGCGAAGCACTTACTTGCCAGGAAGTGTCATTGCCTCGAAAATAGGCGAAGTTGTCCCTGATCCAAGAATAAATATCGGTCAAGAGGACCTTGCGGCCCCCGTGCGCCTGCATGGCCATGGTGATCATTTGGGCGTAGCTGTAGGGTGGCTTGACCCTCTCGCGACTGTAATCGGGCACTGAGACTGTTCGGGTCTCGCCCATGGACGAAATGCTGGACGATGAGGAGTGCGACGAGCAGGGAAGAGGGGACGGGGAAGCTGGCGGTGTGGAAGGCGATAGAGGAGCCATGGGGTTGTGTTGCACAAGCCAGTTCAAGTTGGTCAATCCGTCATCGGCCATGTTAGCAGTGGTGGTCGTCTGAGCCAGCACCAACATCTTCGCCTCGCTCTCACCTTCGAGAAAGAGAAGAAAAGGCACCCGTCTCGTTCGTCGCCATCGTTCTGCTACAGGCCTGGCACGCCCGGCTACGGCCTTCGAGAAACGACGACCACCAACCACGTTCGCTACAAAGTTGCCCGGCAACCAATATCGAAAGCCCAATAAGCTGCTCGACGTCCATGCAACGCGCAGACACCTCGGCCCCGTGTACACGACCGGTTGCTCCGTCGAGCAAGGAAAGGAGAGGGACGGCCTCGTTCGTCCTGTCCTCGAGTCCGAGCATGGACAAAGGATAATTATGGCTGACTGGCCAGTTCGCTTCCGTCTAATATTGACGGCTGCCAAACGTGACTCATGCCCGCCTCACCTCCACCTGTCCCTCCAGGTAATGTCCCCACGAACAATGAACATGTCCCTAATTGAAGGCCACGGCCATAACTAAGCCACGAACGCACCGCCAGAAAATGAGTAACGGCCAATTCCACAAGGTCCTGTTTGACTCACCCCTACCTTTGAAGGACACATGACGTCTTCATCGTTGTCAAATCCTCATTGAAACCCCTACATTAAACTTACCATATACGCACATCAAACACATAAAACAAACAAACACATGCTGCCACAATAAAAATACTACATCCGCGACAACCTCGACATTGCAGTACGCAAGGTCACCTCATCCAATATCAAGTACAGGACATCCCAACTCAATCACGCGCTTGTTGTCGTTGTGTCCGAGCCCTGAAAATGCAAGGCATCTTGCAGCTAAAAATTAAAAATTTGGTTTCCCCACCCGTTTGCCTCCTTCACCAAATCAAAGTGGTTCTTACCTGATGTTCTGTCGTCACCATCTGCAACTGAACTCCTTGTTGTTGCGCTTGTCCCATCGGACCCGACGTCTGTACGAAAAATGCAGTCTGTTGCTGCTGCGGTTGCGATCGTAACGTCAACGACTGCCCACCGACGGCCGTTGTTGGAGTATTTTGTAAAATATGAACTTGCTGCTGGCCGCCACCTCCCGAACTGAGATGCTGTTTGAGATAGTTCATTTGGGCGGGCGACAGCTGGATCGGAAGGTGATGAATTGTGCCGTCAGGAGCCACGATTTGTTGGAATGCTTGGGCGAAAGGCGCCGATGATGACTGACTGTCACTCGTAGCTTGATGTTGCTGAGGCTGTGGCTGAGAAACCGATGCAGTGTGCAAAACTTGAGCTGCCATTGGTTGCGTATTTCCACCAATGCTGACCAACTGCAATTCGCCATTTGCACCTAAAAGAGAACACATAAAATTACGAAACAGGCAGCATTTGAGACCACGATATAAAGCCCGGTACCTTGAATCAGTTGCATGGCTTGACTGCCACCCAACGTTTGCGCTTGCACGATTTGACCATTCTGCAATTGAATAGCCTGGATTGCAGGCTGAGATACAATTCCAGATGTCGTTGGAGTCGCTACTTGTACGAACATTGGGATTTGCGATTCGACGTGGCTAACACCACCACCGGGCGATGGACCAGCCTGAAATGCATAGGCTAATAAAACTGTTCTGCACAGACAGGCATCGTGATTAGTTTTGTCAGCTAATGTAAAGCCCTTTAATTACCCTTTTTCCGGGTGGACTTCCCGATGCTCCAGCTGCGCCTCCAGACGATTTGACAATTTCTTCCCTCGGTACAATGTCAATTAGAAAATCAAACTGATCATGTTTCGAAATTGCCATAGCGATATCGTTTTTCTAAAAAGGCTTTCTGTTTTTGCGCCCAACAAAAAATTAGCACGAAAATCCATACCTGAAGCGTTTTCCTCTTATTATCTTCAGTGTGAACCCAAGCCCTAATGGTCAATTCCTCGATAAACATCTCACACGCCTTGGCGAATAAGACGGGCGCCTCGGCACTGATCATTTGCGTCTTGACATCGTCGTCTAATTTCATGATCTTCTTAATACGAGCTAACGGCAATTCCTGGCTGATCTTCGTGTCACGAAACTCAATCTGAAACAGAAAATCGTCATGTACGCCAAAGAGTACGTATGGGTTAGGTAGGACAGGATTTAGCTTATGTTATCTTGACTTTTGAATGCACAAGACAAGACGTACTTGTCAAGAGTCAGACATCAATTGATTAGAGCAGAGTTGCCTGATGCCTAGAGCTAAGGGAATAAGGATATTTTTGAAGTTGTAGACACGAAACCATACACCTTGCCCAGCCAGAAGACTTGAGATAGGGTAGGTGAGGTGAGGTGAGGTGAGATAGGGTAGACACTTACTGGTGACATTTTTTCGATTCTTTCAGCTTGGTAAGGCCAAAACTGTTCGAGATATTTATGAACATCGTAACTATTGTCATCGTTACTTCGAATCAGACCGCCGTTATTTGATGGTATGCCAAACGCTGTAACAACACCAGTCCCACTTTTTTGTTTCGGTCGATTTTTGTCTGCCATGGCGTAAGCTTTCCGAGTAATTTAATTTGAAGTAAAATCTGCAAAAGTAGAGTTCGGCAAAAATCACTGTCTAATCATACAAAGAACGCTGAAAAGCGATTAGATCGACCAGCCCAAATTATCAAAGCAAACCAAAGGAAGAACGAAAAAACGAACGTAATAAGTCGCCCAGGAAGGCTCTACAGTAATTCGCACACTTATCTTAAATACTCAGTGAGAAATGCGGTAAAGCGGTTTTGGCGGCAAATTCAATTGATAACAGTCAGGTCGCATTCGGTTTTTCGTCAGTTTTAGTCAATTGATAGAGAATTAAAGCACACAAAAGTTGACCAACGATAGCTTAGTCGAAAGAAGAGGAAACTCGAGACCGTATTTCAGAAATTTGCTGGTACGTAGTGACAGGAAAGAAAAATTCGTCAGATAAGTGAAAATTCCGAATGAAGTGACAGTGAAAATATTCCATGGAGATCATGTAGAAAGGCCTACCTTTTTGTACTTTTCCCAATAAAAGAAGGGTTGTTGTGATTTTCTGGTGACAAGGCTCGCATATTCCAACGACTTCGTTTGCAGTTTGCTCTTACCTACAGTACGTACATTAGGTACTTATTAGAATACTGTGTGCATCCACAAAAGTGACTGTGATGGGCTTTAAGGCGTGGAAAGGTGTGGGGTTTTTGAGTGGGAAGAATTGGATGTGCAGAACTTACGCCGCACCCTGTGCACCCGACAGCCCGGAACGGTGTCATGTGAGAATTTGCTCCGACTTTACACCGCCCGCCATCCGCCCAGTGGTACTCGCCAAACTGGTCAGTGTCAAGCCTGCGCTCGTCGACATCGGTCGGTGTGGTTGGTCCCTGTCGGTCGGCTGAGAATGAAAACCGCGAGCACTTCAAGGGTGGACGGAAAGCTGGTTTTCTTCAGCAGCCTGATCGATCGGCTAATGAATCCATCGAAACTCAAGAAGAACCCGTCGCTGGCGTCAGAAATCTCGACCCTGCTCGCCGCAGTCAAGAAGGTGCTGAAGCAGGAACCGGCGGCCTTGATCGAAGTCGAAGCGCCGATCCACATCTGCGGTGACATTCACGGTCAGTACAGAGACCTGCTGCGAATCTTCCACACTCTCGGCTGGCCGAGGGAGCAGAGGTACCTGTTTCTAGGTAAGTACCCACTTTCATTCGTAATCCCTTCAAGCGCTTCAAAGTCCGAATTTCAGGCGACTACGTGGACAGAGGACACCGCAGCGTCGAGGTGGTGTGCCTGCTGTTTGCCATGAGGGTGTTTCACCGGAGGTTCGTCTACTGCTGCGAGGCAACCACGAGGCGAAGGAGATCAACAAGTTCTACGGCTTCCACGAGGAGGTCACGACTCGATTCAGCGAGCAGCTGTGGCTGGAGTTCAACGTAAGTGCCTGCGCTCGCTACTACTGGACAGGACAACACTCCCCTTTCAGGAGGTGTTCACGTGGATGCCCGTGGCCGCGTTGCTGAATGGTCGAGCCCTCTGCATGCACGGCGGCATTCCGGCCAAGAGACTGCGTAGTTTGGACGACATTCGGAACCTGCCCATGCCAATCGAGTCGATACGGGACAACGAAGTGGTGGCCGATCTCCTCTGGTCCGATCCATCCGAAGACATCGATTGTGAGTTGATGATCTGGT
>JASANH010001097.1:0-19901 GCA_030248295.1 Mesodorylaimus sp. YZB2_4 | reverse complement strand
AAAATGCCAAATATCAAATTGTAGGCCTAGGACTACAGTAATCTACCTACTGCATTTGGAGCGAAAGCGTCATCTTCTCTACAAAATGCGTTGAGGTTCTAGAGTCTGTGTGACAAACTTGGAAGATGCAGTACTTGTTTGAGCGTAGCCGATGAGGCAGCATTTGGGCGTCAAGGCCAATATTGCAGGTTGCAGTGTTTAAATATGGGCGCCACGCCATGCTGTACAGAATAATGTACAGATCGCTTACGATACGCAGGCATAACATTGTTTGTGTTTCTTATTCCGCACAAAGCAAGCTCCGCACAGCCAAAATACAAAATACTGATTGCGCTAGCCTCTGCCAATGCTTACAGAAAAGGAATACACCTAGAAAGCTATCTCTATCCGTGGGCACGATACGGTATCACTTTAAAAGACTAAGAGGGTGGGCCACAGTAGCCTTTCAGAAAGATACAGATAAGCTCAAGGTTCGAACAAAAAAAATTTCAGGGGCACTTTTCCCGACTGGTCCAGTTGCTTTCGTTCACTTTACAATATGCACCTGTAATAGACCCACATGTCTCGCCATCCATCCATCTGTAAATGCCTCGGGCTATTGCTGCGCCAACATTCATCGTGATCACACTGAATCATAGCGCCTTTTCAGGAAAAAGGAAGGAGAATGTCCCAAAGAAGGAGGAAAAACCACTAGCAAAGGCGCCGGCTACAAATGGAACCGTTTTAGCGAAGGCGATGCGGACTTCGCGCCTGGCCAATGGAGTGGTGAAGAACAAAGCTCCTTTGAAGGAAGAGCAGGCCCCCAAAGAGATCTTGTGAGTTTCTGGTTTGCATTGCAATTGCGAGTATGTCTGGAAGAATCTGATTTTCAGCAAAGTACCGCTAAGTGCGCGTCCAGTCAGACAACCATCACCCACTGTTGGCGTCAAGAAATGCAAGCCGCACTCGCCGACAAAACCGAAAGAATTTGCATTTCAAATGGAAGAACGGTCCCGCATGTCCCGAAAGCGTGAATTGTTCAATAGCAGCGCTTCCAAGTCCAGTCAGGCATCTACTTTCGGCAGTTATTCGGTATGTTTGCCTTGCTTATCTTTTCTTCATTTCTAGCCCTAGTTGTTTCCAGAGCGTGAATACTGCAATCAAACCGCTCAGCAGTCAAAGTGTTTCTCATGCTGGGTCCAAGACTCCGCTGGCAAAAGCGGCTTCGCAAGAAAATGTGCGAAGTGTTTCACGCCCGAAAATCGCCTTTGGTCTTTCTTCACTTCTGCATCGTCGATCGGCCAGTGCAGGACAAATTTCGGAGAAGCAGGTGAGTGGGTGGGTGCGAATTTCATTTGATTTCCTAGATTTTTTTCTGCGATCTTAAGTCGTCAGATTCATCGCCATGTAATCGCAATCAGGCGTATGGCTTCTACTGACATTGATTAATACGCGTTTGTGATTTGTCTAATTTGCTTTTCATTTAGGCGCACCCCTTCAAGGCTAATCCAGCTCCGCCAAAAGTAGCCTCGGCCGCACTGCCCATCAAGGCGAGCAAACCAGTGACGCAGCCGCAGCCATTCAAGTTTCACACGGACAAGGTTCTCGCTCAACACAAGACTAATAAGCCTGATGGAAAGGTAATTAAGAATTGAACATGTTGTCCCAGTGAACTATTTCCATTCTATTCGTGTTTCTAGAAGGAGGTCGAACTACGTCGAAAAACGACCGCTTTTCACGCTCGGCCGATGCCGGACTTTAGCAAGATGACGTTTTGCATAAAGCTTGGTGAAAAGCAAGTGACGGGTAGGTCTTCTTTATTGCTAATAGGTATTCTGGTGCTTGCTAGTCAATTAGGCATGTCGTTCTTATTTTAGCACCAGAGCCCCTATGTTTGCAAACGGAACGCCGAGCTGGAAAGAGAAAGATTTTTGACGAGGCTTCGAAGAAACGAGAAGAAGAAATACGAGCCGCACTGGCACAACGGGAAAATGAGAGGCGTCGGCTAGAAGAGGACGAAATCAGAAAATTACGCAGAACTCTGGTTCATCATCCAATTCCAATCAAAATGTAAGTTCTTGATGATTTTTTGGCAAGTGTTATCGTGAAATTGAAATTGATTTTCAAGGAATAAGCCGCTTGAGGTGAAACGTGGAGTCATTCCTCCTACAAAACCCGAAACGCCCAAGTTTTTGATCGAACAACGCTTGAAACAACGTTCTTTACGTCCACAAAACAACGAGAATGCAAAGTTATAAAGTTTGCGCACGGTTTTTGTGTTCTTACGGACTTAAGTTTCATCAATGGATTATTTTTGAGGACTTGTACAGCATTGCCTGATTTAGTGACTCCTGGCCGCATTGTTGAACACTTTATTTGGTCTTATTGACGCCTGGTAAGGAACAGAATAATCAATAAAAGGGTAACGAGTAATACGACCACGGTGCAAATCTTGGCCAATATGTTGGCCCATGGACTGTTGTAGAACTGGCCCACGTTGGTGGTCTTGCCTTGTTGGGTGGCTTGCCCGTAGCCGAACGCCAGTTGTCGAGTGATCGATTGTTGCAAATACAAAGGCGATTCGATACCCTGAAACAGGCGAGGTGGGTGAGGTCAGGGGAGTGGGGTGACCAAGAGCTGTCCTTACCGTTACTACCCGCTTGGGCACGGGGAGGGGAGTGACCGTTGCAGTGCGTTTGCTCTTCTTGAATACATTCCAAGAGGGCGAGCTGGTCTGTTTGTCGGGCACCATTATGGACCGAATATTGGGCTCTGGGCTGATCGGGATGGTGATGTGGGGTCGTGACTTGGCGGTCGGGGATGCGACGGTGATCAAACGTCGTCGTTTTCGTTTGAGGCCTTGGATAAACTTGTACACGACGATGTATAGTTTCCACATTTTCGAGTGCTGCACCTCGTATATCTGTTCGGGTTTGAGTGACTGGCGGGAGGACATGATGGCCGGGGAGACTAATGAGGCGAGCGACTTGACTCGTCGAGGTATGGCGAGAAAATGTGAGCAGGCCTTGTGCAGTGTTGATCAGGCTCGGCTCAGGGGGCGTGTTGTCCATGCTAGCCTGCCCTTTCGACTTGTCAGCTGGCAAGGCATGACCGAAGCGGGTGGTCTAGCTGGCGTGGGGTGGGGTGTGTACGACTCGGATGAAGGCCACAACACATGTGATCAGAAAGGGAGCCAAGTTTCAATATGACTAGTCCTCCTTAATCACGATCGAGTGATCATGGGTGAAAATGAATGAAGTGTGCTGCCCAGTGCCGGCATGTGTTTTACCCTCACGACACGGTTGTGCCGAAGACGTAGGAAGACCGCGTTTGTTGCATTCGAGTTGATGCACAGTGAGCACAGCAGGCTGCGTAGGCCCAAACAATGCGGTCTAATGATGAGGATCTTCCTGGATCGGGTGTTGTGTTTCTATTACGAAAGTTCATGGGGGAGTCTCCTAGTCACATATTGCACTGATTGTGTGTAGTGGACGTGAGCAATCGAGCTTGGAAACACGGTCTTCGTTTTGTCGACTGTTGTATTTTTTAGGCCCACCCGTGGCGAGTCGAACTGTGATCAGGGACCCTTTCTGACTGTACACAGTGTCATTTGCTTTGCGCAAAGGAATGTTTCGTCAGCAGACAGGTCGAGATGTCTCGTGACACTGATGCCACCCTGTGCGCACAACCAGTCTGCGAAGGGTCATGTTGCGAGCTTCCTCTGTGCGTAGGGATCATCTACATAGAGACAAGTAAGACCTAATCTGTGATGGTGATAGGAAACGATCGTATCAGTCCTACTTAACTGTCATACATTTGAATGTCAGGCAGGACGTGTCGCAATGTCAGCACTAGCAGGATCTCTTGGCTTGCATATCGAATGATAGCTGTCTGCTACGCATGTTACATTCAGTGGCTCAATATCTGAGTGCCGTGTTCAAGCATGTTTGACACGGTCGTAGCTACTCTTAAGTGATTATTACATGCTTGCACAGGCCCGTTACATGCAAATATTTGACCGAATACGGAGCGATTGAAAATTGATATGCATCACCGAGGTCTTTCGCTTGATGCACAACTCGTAGATTCTTCGAGTGTCACTCGGCTTGTAAGCAAAAGGATACTGAGGCAATTTCGAGCATCGGAGAGTGACGATTCCTGTGTGACTGACCCTTCTGGGAAGGACGGATACGAGAGACTGCGCGTTGCAGGAATCCATTGGCACGTCCGTTGCCTCGAGTGCCTCACGATCAGTGTCACGAGACATCTCGATCTCTCGGGACTTGTCTGCTGACGCCACCTGCCATACACAGCAGTTACACTTGTAGAACGAGGACCTTTCGGTCGCCCCGGGGGTGGTCATCGTCATGACGTCATCGATCTGCTTATGCGTGCCATTTCTCATCATCTTTGACGCGTTTTCCAAAGTTTCTACATCAAACTGACATTGATTGTGCGGAAGAACAGTCAGTGCAGGACTTGCAGAAACCAGTTGCCAGCCGAGGGTCAGAGAACCCGCATCTCTTTATACAAGAGCTGTCCTTGACTAGATATCCAATAAGCACAGTAGACGGTCCCTAGCCGACTACATTACACGCATGTCATCAATCTTGCACACTCTGCTCACGCCTTGGCCACAGGTGTTGGGTGCGGTTGAGTCTGCGAAGTTAGCTTTTTCCATTCGCGAAGTAGCCAAACAGCACTGAGCAAGAATAGGATCATGACAGAAAATGCAAAAAACTGAAAGAAAACGTTTAAAAGTCAGGCACACATGTGGGGGACATCTGGACACAGTGGGCCCGTGGGACCTCCCATAGCAAGCTAGGCTTGTGTTAATGCCATTAGTAGTCAGAGCCAAGCAGGAGCCTTTCGGTGAGCCTCCAGTAGAACTGCGACATCAACCTACCGAGCCAGCACCAGCCGCACTTCGGATGTGTCCGTTCATATCATAGGGGAACCAACTGGCGTCGAATATACTCTGACTGTAGTGACCATAGTGCACATCGTTAGACAAGCCGGCCAAGACGCAGCCTGATATCAGGAAGAACAAGGCCCACAGTCCGTAGTAGACCATCTCCTGCAAAGACACCCTCCTTATCAGTTATCATGTCATTATTATTGGCTTACGAATATCGGCCACGGCAATCCGGGCACCACGTCGGCCACACGGAACAAGTGGAAGCATAGCCAGGCCGACGTGAACAGAAATCCGGTAAAGCCAACGAAGGCGGACCACGCTGCGTGACCGGGCCGGAAAGGCTTGTCCTCTGGTGCTGCTGGCGAGTGAGCAATGACAGCGCAAACTAAGGTGAGCACGGCAAGCACCTAAATATGGACAAATGCCCAGTCAAAGAGTTGGTCAAAAAGCTTTATTTTCTCCGTGTGAATCAGGAAATTGTTTTTGCGTCAGCTGTGCAAGTTGGGAAGCATTTTTCAAAAAAGAATTCTTCCCTTGTGGCCTGGGTGTGAAAGAGCGACGCCATACAACGATTCGTTTCCAAGTGCAGCGCGCATAAAAAACTAAAAGCCATTGGCAAAGAGCGAAGTGATAGGCCAAATGGCTGCTCCTGGAAAAAGGTGATGGATGGGGTGAGAAGAAGTAGTCTTAGCTCAAGTGCCCATTCTTCCGCCATTCGCGCAAGAGCCTCACTCATGCCAAAGTGGCCATGCATGGGACGAGGGACATGAGACCGTAGCCTCGGCGAGAGGAAGGGTGGCAGTGTTAGCAACTGGACTAGTCCCCAGCAGTTCATGGGTGGTCGGAGGTGAGACCTCACTTCTATCCCTCCTTCCACTTCAGCGAAACGAGATAGCAAGTGACCCTCTGCAGGTAACTGACAGTGAGCTGCAGCAACGGGCACGTCCATCCCTCAACTATCACGCGCAGGTGAGTATAGAAGATGCACCTGAGACAATGCCCGTTGGCCTCTCGTCCCCTGCATCCCCGGCCATTTCAGCTCGCTTACAAGTTGAACAAGTTGAAGTATTCCAGGCAACGTTTTCAAATATGTCAGATCGAACCGCAGATTGTGGCCGGCGGGCGCTGCTGCCGTAATGGTCCTTGTTTGAGAAACGACTACTTCAGACATGTTGCTCGAGTGTATATCAAATCAGCTAACACATCGTTGCCGAGTTTACGACTGCATGTCAGCCAGCGAATGGTGCAAATAAGCCAGCCGGCTTAGGAGCCACTAGGCGACCCGTTTCGCTATTCTCGCTTCCTAAGGGCGGCCGGTTATGCAAAGCACAACCACATACAAGCAGTGTCTAGGTCGTAAAGCAGTCATTGAGAGCATCCAACAACATCGGAAAAAGGAGATGCATATTGATGCACCACCGACTTGACACCAATGTGGAACCTGCGCCAATACAACGTATCTTCTGCTCGACGTAACAAGAACAAGAACGAAAGCATATCCAACACGACAGAAAAGTAACGAAATGAGGAATAAACCTAAAATACAATAAAACCATGCAAACCTGTAGAACGAATCACAACAATGTGAAGAAACAAAGAATCGAACTGAAACGACTCGTCAGAACTGGCACAATGAAATAATCCTTCTCGTACGGCTGCGCCACGATTATTGCTTCTGACGTTTGCAAGTGACCGAATGCGGCATATGAACCAATGTCAAAGCAAGACCGCATAAACTTGGTACTTTAGCGTACAAATCAGTTGTAAATGCTTTGACGCATTGCGCTCGCTCGCTATCCCAGTGTTGGATTTTGATTCGCTGGGATCCGCTCGATAATAAGCAGTAGCTCGGATAGCTGAAAAGGACTGGGTGTTTCGATGAAATCTAAGCAAGACAAAATCTGATCAACCATCCTCTCCTCATCTCGCAGGACAGAAAGACTTACGTAAACACGGTTTTGGAAGGTCCATAAAAGACGATTTCGCAGTAAAATTCGGGTTCTTGTGTTGGCAAGGAATATCCGTACTAAAAAATCTGGATAGAGGCGCCAACTATATCTGCCACAGCTATCGCAGCACTCACCATGCTCTTCCAATATTCTCGCATTTCGGAGTAGTCGTCGAATTCGCTGGTCTTGGGCAACGATTTGCTCAAAGCGACGATGAAACCTTTGGTTTCACTAAAAAGGAGACAATGACAATGAGTTAATACAATAGGTCAAGTTGCTACACTTCAAAGCAGCTTACCGTGGCAAAACGTAGGCTGGATAAGCCATCTGACGGTCTTTTCCAAACTTGATGTCGCGTTTCTTACCTTTGATAACGTCCATGACCATTTCATCTTTGTCAAAATTATTTTGCGTCAGTTGTTTTAACGTCACAGTGTAAGGGATCAGAAGAAGACGTACGCGATTCGGAGGAACGAAATGGACTTTTAATTCTAAACGTAATACAAGAAGAAATATAGCATGTCCTGTACAGTATATACCCCTTACCAATAGCTCGATATTTCCGATTATCAGCGTTCACGAGAAAATCCACGCCTGAAAGCAGCAATGGTAATGAAATGCTGATACCAGTTAGAGTGTACGATTCTGACCTTGAACCAATAAGCCGTCAACACGATTCCACTCCGGCGCCATGCGACATACGATAGTGTACCAGATGCAGTTGACGTACATTTGTTCCGGCACGGCCTTTATTTCCTCCATAATCTAAACGGGCAGCGACTAGGTGCAAAAAATCAAGGGAGATGGAACTTCAGCAGAAAGGCTTACCTCTAGATCGACGCTGGCCAAAGCTGCACGCCAGCCAGCTTCCTTCGCTCTTTCTTCCTGCAAAGCGGGCAAAACAATCATACTGTATATGGCAGTCTTGACGAATTTACAGTTGGCGACTTACGCTCATCATGATAAAAAGATCGTCGTCTTTCCATCCGGGACAAGCCAAAAGTTCTTGGTTATTCACGATCAGGGCCCTGGAAGCAAAAACGGTCACCTGGTTTTAATGAGTCCCGAAGGGTGGCGTTCGGACTTACCTAATAATGACTGTGATGGCGTTGTGATACGACAAGTAGTCTCGTAAACACTCGTGACCGACTTTGATTCGAAATACTACCACGTTTTCCAAGTTAGGTGCCACACAAATAGCAACTTCGTAAGCGAACAAATGTTCTGCTGAATGACACGCCATCTTTTTTAAGGTCACCGATTTCGTACGGTCAACGTAGAGCGTCTTAAAATAACCGATGAATTCGCAAAGTAGCCGCAGAAGCGTCTCTGAAAAGAAAATTTTGTATATTTCCCCGAAAACGAAGAAAAAAATCGGAATTTCCATTAAGAGCTGAGATTTCATGATAAGTTTACGACAGCCTTACGGAGATTTCTACTGAAATTTTTAGATGCAATGCATTTCTTGATTCCGAAGAGCTTTTGTATTTTAAAATACAAAAACGCCACAGAGAAGAAATCTTCGTCCCTATAAAACTATTTCGGAGTACCTACAGAATCAAAAGAAATTTTGGAGAACGGGAATGGTGGGCGAGCGGGAATACGCAGCAAATTTGAATCTCACTTGATTTAATGTGATACGCATGCCTTTTACCTGAGCATCTTAGGCGGTAAGTTCAAACTACTTGACCAACTTGCATTTCATCGCAATCCCGAAAACTAAAAACATTTTTATTGGAATCAGATCAATATAATGCTCAAAAATATGCAGAGACAAAACATAAATGTGGAAAACACCTAAACGAGCAAAAACAATGCACAGAGAGCACAAGGCAAAGGACAAAAGCATATAAATATACCAGATTATGAATAGACCTGAAAAGACCAGAAGTCATGGAAAATTAATAGCTTACAATAAAGCGTCCGTATAAGGCCTCGGCTATGAGTATAACTGGATATGATCATAAGCAAATGCAAGTTCGACAATGAACTGCAGCCTCAGTAGTTGGTTGGGCCACTTCGCATAGCGATCGTTGGCGGGGTGCCTTGTGCCACATCACCGTTGCGCCACGAATTGAACTTCAGAAAGCAGTCGAAGCCATAGGCAACCATGGCCGAGAAGCCGAAAAACTGAAATCGGATAAAAAATGAATTGAACAAAGATCGAACGGCAGAAGCATATGCATGGTGCCAGAGACTGCACTTCATTCACGCACAAAGCCTTCAGAGATGGATGACTTACCGAAGCTGCTCCATATGCCTGACACGCGCTGCAAGAGGTCGACTTGGCGGCCATCAAACAAGCTGCGATCAGGAAAAATAAGACCCAAATTCCGCAATACAGGCACTCCTGGAAAATTAGGGTTCCGTGAGATTCAGCACTGCGCACACTACTAACCTACACCCTTCCCCAAGTATGTGGCGGTATCATGGAAACACTGGAGCATTTTCAAGATCAGATCAGAAGCCAGAAACCTTACAAATTCTAGGGCTAGGAAAACATCGGGCAGCAACATATCTAGCTGGTACCACAATAACCCCATGCAGTGAACAAAACCTGTCACCAAAAAAACCCGCAGTGGATCCCTGCTCAGAATCATATACTGTGGGAATACCATAAGCAGCCCCGCCCAAAACAGCAGAGTTGCTTACAATCAGAAGCCACGGTATTCCCTGGAGCAGCTCGATAAAATGACCCAAGTACATCATCAGCAGGGCAAGTGTCACGATGAAGGCTGTGATAGAAACGAAAGTCGCCCATCCTGCGTCCGAATGATGAGCGAACGGACCAGCAATGCAGCAGATAAAGGTGATGAAATCCAAGACCTACAACATTACAAATTGCAAAAGTGAATGACTATTCTTAGATCACTGACCAATTGCACTAGCTTCAAAATTCCAGGCACCGAACGCACGTAGGAGAAATCGAAAAACGGTCGAGTAATCCGGACAGTAGTCGTCGTAGTCGCCGTACCAGACGTTACTGTGTGCGATTTTCCGAAATCTTGGCCAGACATTCTTCACTGAACTGATTGGCAAAAAATATCGACGCTGGTAATCTAAAGCTGCTGCACAGGAAAATTGCCCGATCGGACAACCCACCGACTAGAATAAAGCTCGCTAGTAAACAATAACATACTAAACAATAGGTGGTACCAACCCAGGGCGGAAGTGGTATAATAAAGTTACAGATCAATACCAACCAAAGGAATTTCACGTAGAGTGATTTACCCAGTCAAAAAAGTAAGTAAAAGCCAAGATTTAAATTTTTGAATTCTAAAGTCCGCAGATTAAATCTCATTTCGCTAAAATCTTTTTGTCCGAACCAATATTTTACCGATCTCGCACATGAGGCGCAGTCCCATCCTGCACAATCATCGAACTCGAAATCGAAATCGTCGCCCGAAACTTTTTTGTGAAATAATCGTTTAGAGTTATTATTTTGATCGTTCTGATTCGAAAATGCCGGATTTTTTGGGTGACGATATGCGCAAAGAGAAGAAGGGCGAAGAGAAGGAAGAAGAGATCAAAGGTAAGATGCTCTCGAGAAGTCTTTTTTATCACTGAATAGACCTTTGTGCGGTTGGAAATTTTGGCCTTTTAGGCCTATTACCCGGCCTCCGTGATAAACAGATGCTTTTTGTTTTTTGTTTTCGAATGTTTGTGGGCCGAAGCCCGTTTGGCCGCTAGCCGGCCAGCAGTCAAACCTTACACATAAGCAGGACTGTGCCGGGGGCCGGCCCAGCACACACAGTAGCTTCCCTTTACGTGTCTCCCTCCACTAGGAGCACCTCCACGCGAGGGAGATGCGTTTTGTGGGTCTTGCATTAGGTTTTCGGTTTCTCAGAATCCTCACTGTATCTTACATTATCCGTCCTTTTGGCATGTGACAAAAGAATCGTAGAACTACTTTAGCAAGCTGGGACTGCTACGTATCGTTTGTTAGGCCATTAGATCGTCCGCCCTTTCTTGCCTCTTTCTGTTATCGCTCTTTTTAAACGTGAGCTTTGTACATTAATTTCGTTTCAGCGCTGGATGAAGGAGACATTGCCGTCTTGAAATCATACGTAAGTTTGCTTTTCCAGTCAGTAGGGGCTTTCTGCTGAAGGTGCCGGTTCCGTTTTAGGGTCAAGGTCCGTATCATCAACAAATCAAGAGAACGGAAGATGACGTGCAGCAATGCCTAAAACGTGTAAATGAACTGACTGGTAAGACAGACCGTCGCTCTGTCATTATTGGATGACTGCATGCTTTCTTCAGGCATCAAGGAATCTGACACTGGTCTGGCCCCTCCAGCTTTGTGGGATCTCGCGGCAGATAAGCAAGCGTTGCAACAAGAACAACCGCTTCAAGTGGCTCGGTGCACGAAGATTATTCAATCCGAAGGCGATGATCCCCGTTATATCATTAATGTGAAACAATTCGCCAAATTTGTCGTCGACTTGGCGGATCAGGTTGCTCCGACAGATATCGAAGAGGGAATGCGAGTTGGGTAAGCTCCGATCTGTTCTCCATTAGACACCACACACCGTCACGCGACTTTGTCACAGGGTTGACCGAAACAAGTACCAGATCCATCTTCCGCTGCCACCAAAAATCGATCCGACTGTTACCATGATGCAGGTAAGAACTGTCTTGAGAACATAGATCGATAGAGTCCATTTTCCTCTGGTCTCAGGTTGAAGAAAAGCCCGATGTGACGTACAGCGATGTTGGCGGTTGTAAAGAGCAGATTGACAAGTTGCGTGAAGTCGTTGAGACTCCTTTGCTGCATGTAAGTTTCTGCCAGTGGCTTTTATTCTGTTTCTGTTTTTATTCATTCCATCCGCCTTTGTGTAGCCGGAGCGCTTTATCAATCTGGGTATCGAACCACCGAAAGGGGTTCTGCTCTACGGACCTCCTGGCACTGGCAAAACACTTTGCGCTCGAGCCGTAGCGAATCGTACCGATGCTTGTTTTATTCGAGTTATTGGTTCTGAATTGGTCCAGAAATACGTTGGAGAAGTGAGCTAACAATGCCGAGTCTTGGCTTGTTTCCCTTTTTTAGCACGACGTGTCTATTTCTAGGGCGCTAGAATGGTACGCGAACTTTTCGAGATGGCACGTTCAAAAAAAGCATGCTTGATATTTTTCGATGAAATTGACGCTATCGGAGGCACGTCAACAATCTTTTTTGTTTTTTAACTGACTGAATACTGATGTTCGCATTTTAGGAGCTCGTTTCGACGATGGAATGGGAGGTGACAATGAAGTGCAACGCACAATGTTGGAGTTGATCAACCAGTTGGACGGTTTCGATCCGAGGGGCAATATCAAAGTCCTGATGGCAACCAATCGACCAGACACACTTGATCCGGCATTGGTTCGTCCTGGACGACTGGATCGTAAGATCGAGTTCGCGTTGCCAGATCTAGAGGTACGATGCTGTTCTCTGTTGGAGACTCTTCTACTATTGCTTTGAATTTCAGGGAAGGAGTCACATTTTCAAAATTCACGCTCGGCAAATGAGTGTTGAACGCGAAATCCGTTACGAGTTGCTGGCGCGGTTATGTCCTAATAGCACGGGTATGTTGTTTATGTTTTGTCAAACCTGCTTTTTGACATGTCTAGTTTTTAGGGGCCGAAATTCGAAGCGTGTGTACGGAAGCCGGCATGTTCGCCATTCGGTCGCGTCGTAAGGTGGCCACCGAAAAAGATTTTCTAGAGGCTATACAAAAAGTGATAAAAGGATACGCTAAGTTCAGCGCTACTCCGCGTTATTTGACTCATAATTAGTTTCCTATTGCGTACGGTTCGTCCTCATTTCATTCTACATTTGATCGTTTTTGCGAATAACAGCACTTGCATTGTATTTTTGTTTCATTAAAGTATTCGGTGGCAGTGACTGCGTTGTCTGCACTGAACATTGATGCCTGCGCAATTTCTTGAACTAACCTGGACGCCTAGTTTGTCTAACAGTGATGGTTGCAGTGGCACGCTGTGGGGTCGATGGGCACCAACTATATTCGATTGGATGCTGGCCAGTCGACGCAATGTGTCCTCGCGGAGGGTACAGACGACGAACTGGTAAGCTCGGCTGGCCAGTGTAGTGCGAGGGTCAGACCATAGAGAGAGGATAAAGAGAACTTCTTGTCGGGTGAGGAACTATTTCTAATCAATGTCTGAACGGGGTCGACGGGGATGTGGTACAACTCGGAATTGTGCTCCTAATCGCTTAGCTTTCTGGTGACTCTGTCTAGTGGCCAGCTAAGATGACGGCTTTAGTACCCTGGAGCCACGTGGTATCTCCTGTCCGCTTCTCCTTGCCAAGAATGCGTGCCCATGGTCTGGGCAGTCGGTAGAGCATATTGTGGGTTTCACTGTCTTCTGCAGTTCGTCTTGCATCCGCTTTGTGAGGTTGTTCTCGGATTCAGAATGAGTGAGGGGGACTCAAATAATGCAATATTACAGAGCACTGATGCCTTGTCTCGTGTTTCAGGTGATAACTGGTCTCAGATCGACGTGCCTAAGAAGCCTTATTTTCCGACTACTCACGATTATCTCGTTTGGACTTCTGCGATTGTGGGTCTTCTGGAAACCCGCTTGTCGTCGGTGGCAATATAGAAAATGCGGTTTGCGTGAGGCAAGTGTGGTTTGTGTGCAGGTGTGTTGGTCTGCTATGATTGGCTGGATGGTCTGTACTTGCCGATGTGATTTCAGAACTCGTACAATCATGTGGAATTTTGCCCAGTTACGGTGGTCGAGGTTCCTGAATCGTAAGTGTCCTGTGTGCAATACGTGGGTCTAGGCATGCTCAGGCCGTCACTCTTGATCCCTGTTTAGAGCCAGTGAAACTCCGTCCGAGGTTTCTTCATCGTCGGAAGAAGTCTTCCCTCATTTGACTCGTATTCGGTCACAGAGCTCGGCCACCACGCGGAGACAGTCCTTATTCAATCCTGACCTGTTCACGCCAGCAACCACGTTTGAGGACGTGCTCGAAACGGGCTGCCGACTGGATGACAGAACCGTACTTCGCGCGTTTGTATATCGAGGCCTACGATTCATTTACGACGGCTCGATCGAATCGTTCACGCCACTGAATGGCTTGGATGGGCGAGTGTGTTGTGGAGAGCTCGTGCAGAGGTATCAAGGTTGGACGAGGGAGGAGCAGGAGTCCAGGTAACCACCGTGTACTCTATTCCATTGCGAGTGGCTAGTGGTACGGTTACAGGCGTCAGCTGTTTGGTACAAATACGATCGATGTGAAGGTCACATCGCATTGGACGCTGTTCTACAGGGAGGTAAGTGTGGACGGAGGACGAGCAGGGGATGCCATGAATGGGTCGGGTTCCGATCGTGAGTAATGCTGACCACGTGGTAGCCTGCATGTGCATAGCCTGGGCGGAGGATAGGAGGGGCGAGGGTGGTCGTAAGTTACTGAGGTGACTTCTGCAAGTGTGGGATCGGGGTGATTCAAAAGTTTGTTTCCTTTGCTTCTTGGCTACGATGTCTGCGCAGCGGGCTCCCCTGTTGCCACGATTAAGTGAAACATGAGCCAAGGACTCAAGCATGCCTTACCTTTTTGCTATGGGTGACAGAAAAGTTAGTTTACCCTGGTGATTGTGGCCAGATCTGCCCTGTGGGAACTACCAGTCACGTGACACTGGTAATACAGTGCTAGCTTGACAGTAGCAACCAGGCTTTTGCGGTCGCGGTGGTGCAGCGGTTTGGCATTCGTCTCTCCGCATTGATTGGGAGCGAGTGGCTGGAGTCGTCCCGAGTTCAATCCCTGGCGATGGAGGTCGGTTTGCGAACCATAAACCCTCACAGATCTTGCACGCCAGGCTGTGGCCGACTCACGTAGTACCGTCGAGGTGCTCCGAGTGGAGAGACGGAAGCCAAACGAGGAGACAGTCTCGGCTGTCGAACACCGACAGGGTTCAAACCCCACCCGTCATCGTCCGAGGAAGTCGGTGTGTGGTCCAGGATGCCCTCGCGTGGAGGTGCTCCTAGTGCAGACGCCCAGAGGGACGCTGTTGTGTGTGCTGGTCCCCGCACAGCCTTGCTTATAAGGTTTGACTGCTGGTCGTTTAGAGGCAAAATGGGCATTGGCCCGCAATAATTCAAAAAAATTGAGCAACCAGGCTTGTGTTTTCAGATGCTCAATCCATTTTACATATTTCAACTGTGCAGTTTGGTTCTGTGGTGCTTTGACGACTACTACATCTACGCCATCTGCGTTTTGCTCATCACCTTCGCCTCGATCGCATTCGAACTTTACGAGACCCGCACAGTAAGTGTGTTTCAGTGCTGGGTGTCACTCTGCTGATCCTTCTCACCCGCTTAGCAACTGCAAACACTGCATGACATGGTCTTGTCAGCCAACCAATCCATGGTCAAAGTTAGACGACGAGGTGGCTTAATTGAGCGCGTGCCGAGCGCTGACCTGGCACCCGGCGATGTGGTAGTTCTTTCGCCGACTGACTCGGATGGATTCATGATGCCGTGCGATGCGCTGCTCCTAAATGGAAGTTGCATTGTGGATGAAAGCATACTGACGGGTGGGTGGCAACCGCATTGACAAAGTCACTTGGCCAGTGATGATCCTTGTTTTTAGGAGAAAGCGTTCCAATCGTCAAAGTGGCTTTGTCAGCGAATGAGGACGATGAATCGTTCAATGCGGAAAGGCACCAGAAGCATGTGTTGTTTTGTGGCACTCGGGTCATTCAGATGCGCTTATTCGCTGGTGGCGATGTCTTCGGGCTGGTTGTTCGGACGGGTAGGATGGATGCTGCCCTTCCAAGGGAGAGTTAGCTAGCTCTTACATTTAGGCTATTCGAGTTCGAAAGGCTCTTTGATACGGGATGTCCTCTATCCGAAATTTGTCACTTTCGAATTCTATCGCGATGCAATGGTTTTCCTGGTCATCATGGCGGCCATAGCCATTACTGGAACGGTTTACAGTTTGACTATCTTCATTGCCCGTGGAGTAAGCTGGGTGTTTCGAGTTTTCTGTTTAGTCTTTCGAGGTAGTTTTTACTCGCAGATGGAGGCCAAAAAAGTGCTAACCAATTCACTGGATATCATTACGATCGTAGTGCCGCCAACGCTGCCAGCAGCAATGACTGTCGGGATCTGGTACTCGCAACGAAGACTCAAGTCGAAGAAGATCTATAGCACAAGTCCGCAACGGATAAGCCTGTGTGGAAAACTGAATTTGATATGCTTTGATAAGGTGAGTAAGTTTGGGCATCGAGCTTTGGTTGGACGACTAGGTGCCAGATACTTATGCTGTAACCTTTCAGACAGGAACGCTGACTGAAGAAGGCCTGGAACTGAATGGTGTTATACCTTGTGAGAATGGGTCGCTGCATCCGCTTGTTGAAGATTTATCAACCTTGCCGTTCAGTCCGCTGCTGTCTTGTTTGGCCACATGCCATAATTTGACGCTCATCAATGGCAATTTGACTGGCGAGTCATTGGATTTGAGTATATTCGAGTCGACAAAGTGGGTAAGTAGGTCGCGTGAGGACTGGTCGTATCAACGTTCTCATGGATGCCTCTTCAGGTGATGGACGCGGCGGGCGCCGGAGAAAGCTCGGTTTTCGATAATTCATTTGCTCCCACCACCGTGAAACCAATGGGCAGCCCCGGAAGGGCTCCTCGAAGGGTGGCCAGTGTCGACGATCTTGTCAGCTGTCCAGTAAGTAGCTCTGGATGGGCCCCGCGATGCAGACATACAAAGGTAGGGCTTGCATTTCAGCCGTTGGAACTGGGCATCGTTCGCCAGTTCCCATTTTCTCCCGACCTTCAACGATGCACGGTGGTTGCGCGTCGACTGGGTGCGTATCCAATGACGGTTTATTGTAAGGGAGCCCCAGAACAGATCGCAGAATTGTGTCGTCGAGGAACAAGTGAGCGTCTAAGCAGCGTATGCATTGCCATATTCACGGGCCCCTCTGTTCTATTAGTACCCAACGAATTCAAGGATGTAGTTGACGGAGAGGCTATGCTTGGACACCGCGTTCTGGCATTGGCTTGTCGAGTCTTACCCAACAAAACGCTCTGGCATCATTTGCAACGGATGAAAAGGTATGTGGAGGCCTTTCTGTTCCGTACACGGGTGATCAGGTGTTCGTTGTAGAGAAGACCTGGAACGAGAAATGGATTTCCTCGGAATGGTGGTATTTCGGAATCGGTTGAAACCGCCGACGACTGCCGTCATTGATGAACTGAGACGAGCGAAGATACGCTGCGTTATGGTTACAGGTAAGGCAAGCTGCTCCCACAGGCGGTCGCGGTGGTGCAGCTGTTTGGCATTCGTCTCCGTATTGCTTGGGAGCGAGTGGCTGGGGTCGTCCCCGGGTTCGATCCCCAGTGATGTAGGTCGGTTTGCGAACCATAAACCCTCACAGATCTTGTACGCCAGGCCGTGGGTGACTCACCCGGTACCGTCGAGGTGCTCCGAGTGGAGAGACGGAAGCCAAGCGAGGACAGTCTCGGCTGTGTAACACCGACAGGGTTCAAAGCCCACCCGTCATCGTCCGAGGAAGTCGGTGGCCTGTTCAGGATGCCCTCGCGTGGAGGTGCTCCTAGTGGAGACGCGCAGAGGGGCGCTGCCGTGTGTGCTGGTCCCCTTGCTGGCACAGCCTTGCTCACTGTATACTGTAAGGTTTGACAGCTGGCCGGCAGTAGGCAAAACGGGCTTCATTCCACAAAAATTTTGAAAAACTGCTCCCAAAGGTGGTAAATTAAGGAGATGCACTTGGTAGAATCAAGGATTATGGTGTGATTTTGCTTACCTACCCCGCAAAGCACACCACTGTGTCTTATCACTGAGCTGGCAGCAAGCTGATTGTGAGTCTTAAAATGGAAGTGCCATGTAATTCTGAGCACTTCTGAGCACTGTTTTTTTCCTCCACATCAAAACGCTAAAGCGCGCAAGGTCACGTGTAAAAGTATTTTATTTTAGGCGATAATTTGCTGACGGCCTTGTGCGTGGCCCGCGAGTGCCATATGACTGGTCCTTATAATGACATTATAATCGTTACCGTGTCCGCCGATTCGCTGGTTGAGGAGGGGCCTTTGGAATTGGTGTTTAGATCTTATCCATTGGCCGGAAATGAGGTAGGCGGTGCATGCAAACCCGAGTCTTGGTTTGACTGTGATGTTATAGAATTCGTATGTGTCATATCAAAACGGGTCTGTCGAATTGGATGGCGTGACCAGTTCAACCCGTTTCGCCATCAGTGGACGAGATTTTGCTGTGATTCGAGAACGCTCGCCCGAACTGCTGAAACAGGTAAGCTTGCATGGTTCTTCTGCCGCATCAGGAAGTGCGACAGTGTGTTCTTGTAGATTGTCGCACGTGGCGTCGTGTTCGCGCGAATGATGCCGCATCAGAAAGCGCAGCTGATCGAACTGATTCAAGAACTCGGGTATGAAAGGTTCACTGCCATTGTCCCTTGGGTGTCAGTAACTGCTTGTAGGTACGTTGTGGGAATGTGCGGCGATGGCGCCAATGACTGCAGCGTAAGTGTGCTGTAGCAGGCATCAACTGCCAGCTCGCAGTGCATCAATCTGTTGCAGGCCCTGAAAGCGGCTCACGCAGGAGTGTCGCTGTCGGATTTAGAGGCGTCAGTGGCGGCACCGTTCACGTGTCGTGTGCAAACGGTGGAATGTATCCCTGAACTTATCAAGTAAGAATATCGCCCTCGGAGGACTGGGAACCATCTCATTCCCTTCTGACGTGCCCCTCGGGCTCACTTAATGCCAAGATCACATGTACAGGTGGTTTTCCCTGGCGCATAGGTGGGCTTGACATGACCAATATTAGCACTAAGGAAATGCTGCTAGGTAGCAGTATGCTTGCGAATTGTGTGTATAGAGTGGCATACAGCTGATATCATGATACCATTCGAATTGCCATGCCCCCCCCCCCCCACCGAGTGGCAATTGAGATCCTATCTTTCCCCATGGACAAAATAGAGGTGTACTGCTGTGTTTTAGGGAAGGTCGATGCGCGTTGGTCACTTCGTTCGGGGTCTTCAAGTACATGGCCATGTACAGCATGATTCAGTTCGCCTCCGTCATAACCTTGTACAATGTGAGTATGCTTGGTGTCTTGTGCAGGTTAGCATTTACTTTTGACTTTCGGTTCCAGATGAACATGTTCTTTGCGGACTACATGTACCTTTTTATCGATCTATTCATCATTACTATCATCGCCATTCTGAGTAAGTCCCTGCTCGAGCACCAGACGGTGTGCCTGAGCCTGTCTTGGATTTCAGTGGGACGCACTGAAGCTTCTGATAAGCTTGATAGAACTCAGCCGACAGCGAAATTGTTTTGTCGCTCGACCATTCTGTCCTTATTGGCTCATCTGGCCGTGGTGGTCGGCGTGCAGATGGCTGCCTTCTTTTATCTTCGTTCAAGGATCTGGTACGTGGCTCTTAGTATCTGTGCATGTGTCTTGTTTAATGTGCCATTCATTCAGGTACGGCCCTGTCTATCCGGATCCTAACGAGGAGCTGTCGTTTTCCTGGGAGATGACGACGTTGTTCTTCGCGTCCTGCTATCAGTATCTGATAATGGCCTTGGTCTTCTCGATGGCTCGCCCTATCGCAAACCGTTCTATTCTAACTGTAAGTGCTGATGGCTGTACGACAGAGCCTATTCTTCTGGCTTTTTCCATATCCGTTTGTTTGCTCTTTATTTTTCACGGTTGCCATCGCTGTCCTCTTGTTTATTCGGATCCAAACACTGGATGTGTGGCTGGAAGTAAGGGGGCTTTGGTTGACGCAGCGAGAGGCCAAGTCTTTCGTTTCAGCTCATTCCCATTCCACGGGCACTGTGGCGTTTCCAACTGACCATTGTTCTATTAGCAGCTCTTAATCTCGTGATCTGGTTGTTGATTGAAGTAAGATCATGGTGAGGGTGACTGCGGCTTCCCTGAACATGTCCCTGTTCAGGCCATGCTCTCTCATTCTAACGATTCAACACGTGATTCCATTCCAAGACAGAAGTCACAGATTTTTGTTCCACGTCTGAATACAGTGTCCACGACGAGTTTCCGA
>JASANH010001703.1:0-19977 GCA_030248295.1 Mesodorylaimus sp. YZB2_4 | reverse complement strand
TGGGTTGCATGTCTGCAGCGGCGGTGGTCGGTCGACTCTCTTCTCGGCTCTCGTCTATGCGGTCTTAACACACGCATCCGCCCTATGTCGACTTGATAAAATCAATAGACGCAACCCACGCCACCTCACGCCAGTTTTGCCACGTCGACTTATTTTTCCACGTATTTTTTTTCTTTCTGTCTAAACTGCTGACATTTGCCTGATCGAACTTTACCGATCAGCTTCGAGTATTTGATAACGTTACGTGATTCCTTTCCTGACCACCCTGGCTCCGGGAAAACGACGCATTGAGGGCTCATCAGGTATTTCACCAGCATCGAAACAAGTGAACGCGGGAACTCCATCTCGATCGACTATCGAGCACTATTTTCATCCAACATCTCTATCGCCGATCACCTTAAAAATGAACGACGTGAATATGGATAGTCAAGATTCAAGCGAGCCCTTGGCGAACAAAATTTCGGCTACAATCAGACAAACCCTGGAACAAGTTCTGCCTGGCGCCATTCAACAATCGGTGGGTGATGTGACGCGTTTGGTCAATAATCAAGGCAAGCTTATTGAGGCCAACAAGTCCCAGATCGCCATAATCGAAAAGCGGCAAGAACGCCTCGAGCGTTCTGTTCGACGATCAGCTGGTGTCATCGTGATCAGCTGACGAATATGGTCTGCACCACAGAATCAAGTTCAAAAAATCCGAGATCGTCCGGAAGTTTTTTACTGGCGCCTTCCGTATTCCGGAAGAGACGGCTAACGCATTTATTTTCCAGTCGATCACTATCGTTCCCAATAAAAACGATGCTGACTATGCAACAGTGATCGTCGATTTCAGCAACTGCGAGCACAAAGAATTAGTGTGGAGTCGCCTCGAAAATTTGATCGGATACTGCCAGAGTCGCCCTGGAAAGCCAAAAGTTTTCTGGCGCGATGATCAAACGTTGACGCAAAGACAAGAACGAAAACGTCGTTGGGAGACAAACGCATCAAATGGTGGATCGAAGAAACGAAACGAATCAAATGGTAAAGTTTAATCTTTGTTTTCGTTTCTCGGCGGGTGTTGAGAGCTGGGGTTAGGCGGTTGGATGGGCACTTTGCGTCTTTCATGCAAGTACGAATTATTAATGTTTTCATGGGATCCAAAGACGACATCGCTACTTAGGCAAGATCTGTAACGTGATGTGTCGCGCTTTGGGTTTGCATTTATCCCGTTTTCTCCACTTTTGACCAATCATGTGTGTGCCAGTATGTCCCCAGCTCTCTCTTTCTTGTCCTGTGACTGCTATATCGATATGCTTACGTGTGGGAGGGTCTGTGGGAGCATTGACTCTTCATTAAAATCAACACATGCATGCACATACACACTAATCGATAGTAGCCTGGTCCTGGTAACATCAGGTTAGGAATCTTGGAAAGGCTACTAGAATGTGAAAAGTATGGTTTCGAGTATGGTTAAACTGCTCCCAGCATGAGGCCCCAGCATTCATCTATGGATGGAGAGGATGGTTAAAGTATGGTATGGGAAGCTGATGCTGGCGAACCACAGTATAAGTATGGTTCAACCTGTTCGAAGTTAGTGTCCTCCCAGTCGCCGGCCCTCGCTTGCATCTTTGGATATGTCATGGATTTCAAAATGGTAGGGGGCCAAGGCTGGAAGGCACTTTCTGAACGGTGTGTCAGTGATGGTCATGCTTTAGCACGAAATTTCTCATGACGTGGAAGAAAGTATGAGACGTATAAGGTAGATGAAAATGAGTCTGGCGTGGGTTTAGCCAGCGGCACCAGACGGGGTAATAGCAGTCGACACAGGGTATCACGTGAATTTCACAGTACGTCGTACAGTTATTTAGTTTCGTCTACTAACACTCGCGGTCTAGGCTCAGAAGTCAAAAGAAAGGAGGTATTTATGTGGTTGAAGGATAGGAGGTGTGATATCACCTTTTTGCAGGAAACGCACTGTACTAAAGAGCAGGAAGTTCTCTGGCAGCAGCAGTGGGGTTACTCTAAGAGTATTTACTTTGTGGCACAGATAATGCTCGTGGCGTTGCAATTTTGCTGAGGCGAGGTGCTAATGTCCAGGTGGATCGTGTTTGGCGTGAGGGCAGTGGCCGATGTCTGGTCTTAGAAGTCTGGATGAAAGAGCTGCATGCTGTATTGGCGTTTTACAGCGATCCATTTTGTAGAAAAATGACTGATGGTTATTCGTCCATTTCTGGCTTACCACCTGCTACCTCAGATACAGATACAAAATGTAATACTGGATATTTCACTGACCTATCACTCAGGCTTGGAGCTGGACAAGAATCAATTACTTTATTGTGCATTCATTTCGACCTAGTGCTAGGGCTGTCATCAAGGTCACGCCTAATGTCCAGCAGGTCAGTCATTAACAGCCCTTACATTTTAGTCTGTTCACTTTACAGCGGTCTGCTGTCCCAATTTAATTGAAAGTGACTGAACACGCGTGCCATTCAGCTCATATATGTATATAAGTATTCTGACAGGAAAGCAATGTCCTTTTGATCAGCGTAGTGTTTTGTCGTTTCGTTTCATTTCTTATCCTTCCGCCCCACCTCCAGTTTTATAAGGAAATGGGTCCGCGGAGAGCGAACTTCAAGGAAATATTCCCACAGCGACGTCCAGTTTATCAGACGTGTAATCTGAAGCGACAATATATAAATGCAGTCCTCGGTGATCGAAAATCCATGATAGTGTTTCAGACAAAGAAAGATTATCGCTATAGGTGCTGTAACCGTGAAACCGTCAATGATTAGATTTCATTTCGGTGCCTGAAAGAATTTAGTGTTTCTAGCTCTTTACTGTACATCAGGCAAGCCAACAAAAACTTAGGGTAAATGGCCTGTATTGTTGCTTTAAACTAGCCAAACCTTCCATGCGCATGCAGCTCAACATCTACCAAATCAAGTGAAAAAATTTGGTCCACTCTGGTCGATAAACTCATTTGCTTTTAAAGGATTTAATGGCCATTTCGCGAGGTGAGATTTTTTGAATCAACTGTAGGACATGAATTAAATATTTATCAGAAGTCTTGAAAATGACGCACAACAGCAAAAAAGGCACCCTGTACATACCGGCACCCCATAAAATCTGCGGCAGGCCCATGTGGAATCTAGACTTTACTCCATGTGGATCCATATGGATTCCACCTCAAACGACGTGCTTTGACGTTTATCCACGCGGATCACGTGGAAACGATCCATTCCATCTGGAATCCACGTGCATTACATGGAAACGATCCATCCCATCTGGAATCCACGTGCATTACATGGAAACGATCCATTCCATCTGGAATCCACGGGCATTACATGGAAACGATCCATTCCATCTGGAATCCGCGTGCATTACATGGAAACGATCCATTCCATCTGGAATCCACGTGCATTACATGGAAACGATCCACCCCATCTGGAATCCACGTGCATTACATGGAAACGATCCATTCCATCTGGAATCCACGTGCATTACATGGAAACGATCCATTCCATCTGGAATCCACGTGCATTACATGGAAACGATCCATTCCATCTGGAATCCACGTGCATTACATGGAAACGATCCATTCCATCTGGAATCCACGTGCATTACATGGAAACGATCCATTCCATCTGGAATCCACGTGCATTACATGGAAACGATCCACCCCATCTGGAATCCACGTGCATTACATGGAAACGATCCATTCCATCTGGAATCCACGTGCATTACATGGAAACGATCCATTCCATCTGGAATCCACGTGCATTACATGGAAACGATCCACACCATCTGGAATACACGTGCAATACATGGACACGTTATTGGAATGTGCATTACATGGAAACTATTCCATCTGGAATCCACGTGCATTACATGGAAACGATCCACCCCATCTGGAATCCACGTGCATTACATGGAAACGATCCATTCCATCTGGAATCCACGTGCATTACATGGAAACGATCCATTCCATCTGGAATCCACGTGCATTACATGGAAACGATCCATTCCATCTGGAATTCACGTGCACTACATGGAAACGATCCACCCCATCTGGAATCCACGTGCATTACATGGAAACGATCCATTCCATCTGGAATCCACGTGCATTACATGGAAACGATCCATTCCATCTGGAATCCACGTGCATTACATGGAAACGATCCATTCCATCTGGAATCCACGTGCATTACATGGAAACGATCCATTCCATCTGGAATTCACGTGCACTACATGGAAACGATCCATTCCATCTGGAATCCACGTGCATTACATGGAAACGATCCATTTCATCTGGAATCCACGTGCATTACATGGAAACGATCCATTCCATCTGGAATCCACGTGCATTACATGGAAACGATCCATTCCATCTGGAATCCGCGTGATTACATGGAAACGATCCATTCCATCTGGAATCCACGTGCATTACATGGAAACGATCCATTCCATCTGGAATCCGCGTGCATTACATGGAAACGATCCATTCCATCTGGAATCCACGTGCATTACATGGAAACGATCCACCCCATCTGGAATCCACGTGCATTACATGGAAACGATCCATTCCATCTGGAATCCACGTGCATTACATGGAAACGATCCATTCCATCTGGAATCCACGTGCATTACATGGAAACGATCCATTCCATCTGGAATTCACGTGCACTACATGGAAACGATCCACCCCATCTGGAATCCACGTGCATTACATGGAAACGATCCACCCCATCTGGAATCCACGTGCATTACATGGAAACGATCCATTCCATCTGGAATCCACGTGCATTACATGGAAACGATCCATTCCATCTGGAATCCACGTGCATTACATGGAAACGATCCATTCCATCTGGAATTCACGTGCACTACATGGAAACGATCCATTCCATCTGGAATCCACGTGCATTACATGGAAACGATCCATTTCATCTGGAATCCACGTGCATTACATGGAAACGATCCATTCCATCTGGAATTCACGTGCACTACATGGAAACGACCCATTCCATCGGAATCCACGTGGATTTAGGTGGGATGAAATGGGCCAAGGAATCTGGGGACCCTAGAGTCTGTGGGATCTCGCTCTATGGTAAAGAGTATTCGAGCTGCAAGTACGCAGACGACACAACCTTGCTCCTTCGTGACGATGCAGCTTGCGCGGCCGCCTTGGAGATGCTCGAGGTATTCAGCCGAGTAAGTGGTTTGAGGTTGAATAAGAAAAAGACAGAGTATCTCGGGCTTGGTCAGAGGCATAGGGAGGACAATAGACTGTGTGGGATCAAATCGGTCAGTGAAATTCAGGTCTTAGGGGTAACCATCGCATATGACAGGGCACAGGCTCTGAAACGAAACTTCGATGAAAGGCTAGTGAAAGTTAAAAAATTGGTCGGGGATTGGAATCATCGACGCTTGACGATACTTGGGGAAGTCTTGGTGTGGAATCAGCTTCTTGGCTCATTGTTGATATACACATTAATTAACCTTACTGCCCCCACGGGTTTTCTTAGGTCGCTTGGCGATACAATGCAAGAGTTTGTGGGGTGGGCGGCCGCCGAAGGTGCGCCAAGATGTGATGATCAAACCAGTAATTTTTGGCGGAGTCAAGGTGCCAGATAAAGACGCTATGCTGCTTGGTCTACAGCTATCTTGGCTCAAGCGGCTTATCCGTGACCCGAATGCGCCATGGACTCGACTTGGCTTTCGAAAAATTACCCGAGTCGGAGGTTTACCTTTTCTGCTGCAGTGTAACTTTGATACGAGCAAGTTGGGCGCCTCAACTGGGCCCTTTTACAGCAGCATCCTGGATGTGTACTCGTGGGTTTCAGGATCACCAGTTCGTGAGGTTTCCTCTTCTGAAGCTGTAGCGACTGAGCTAATCTGTAATAATCGGTTTATAACGGTCGGAGGGGGGGCAGAGCGTATATCATAGCTGGCTTCAGGATGGACCTCTTGCCAGAGTGGTGTCCTGGTTTGATGCTCAAGGGAGACCCCGCCCATGGCAGGCCTTGACAGCCTTAGTGGACCACAATTTGTCTCACTTCCGTTACATCTAGCTGGTCTCGGCAGTTCCAGTCTCATGGAAAAAATTGATGGCCAATAAGCCTTTAGGTGAGCCTGAATATCCATTAGTAACAGCGAACAGTGTGAAGGGAGCAAAGAAAAGATATGTCGCTAGTCGGCGTAGTATCCCTGCAGGACAGCTGAGGTGGTGTACTCTGTACCCACCAGTTGGTGACTGGCCATGGTCGAAGATTTGAACTCTCCCAGCGGAGCTGGGTCTGCTAAATAAACTTCGTGTTTTTCAGTTTAAAATCTTGCATCGCATTCTCGCTTCCCCATCGAAGCTGCAGCAATGGGGTCAACGGAATTCTAGCGAATGCTATGCATGCGGCGCAGATAAAGATGATATTGAGCATATGCTGGTGCACTGTAGGTGGTCCTTGTCAGTGTGGCGAGGTGTGATCAGTCGTTTTGAGAACTACGAACGTGTCAAAGTAACCTGGACACCAGAGCATTTGCTGCTCGGATTTGTTGACTCCGATCAGGAGTACGCGGTTGAGGTGCGGAATCGTTTGAATCTCATAGCCATACTGCTTGAGTATTACCTGTACAGCGAACGCCGTTTGGAGGTGTTTAGTATGTCAGCTGTAGGTTTCAACTTTATGCTACAGCGATTCTTGATGCAACAGTGGCACGTTGCTCAATCACTGGGAAAGGTACAGGATTTCGAACGCATGTGGCAGCTTTATATATAACTCCCCTCCCCTCTCTTTCTTCTTATTGTCATGGTTCTGGATCTAGTTTCCTTCTAACGTCACGAAAGAAAATGAAAAAAAAAAAGATCTACCTCTTGGAGGACCGCCACAAAATCCTCCTCTATGACGCATTAGTGGGAATTACCCGGCCTTTCAACGCCACGCTAATTTTCTCATCCCCTCCTTACCAATCGGTTGCTCCGTACTTCAACCTCGATTCAGTCATTCATCGACCTTTGGAGCTCTGGACCTTGGACGAAATTCGAGCCCAACCAAGTCTCAACGACCAACAAGAGGTGATCGACGCGCATGCGCAGATCCTTCATGAGCTCGCCAAGGCAAAGGATGGAGAGACCTTGGATCCTCAAACCCGGAGCATCATTGACTCAATCCACGCTTACTCCCCCTTCGGATTCCTCGGCCGACTGGCCCTCCAGGTCAAGTGGGCCTGGATCTACGCGTGTTGTGGCATCACCACTCTTTTGTGGATCCTACAAGGCCTACAATGGATCCAACACCGTCGCCAACCCGCCCGACCACGTCGACACTCTGGATCCCGCTCCTTCCGCCGAGCTCCCCCCTCAGCTACGGAGGTCAATTCACCACCCACATCATCTAGTCAAGTGCAATGTCGGTTCCTTGCGCTACGTCAGTGGATATTTTGGTGTGGGGGCAAGGTCCAATCAGGATAGGATATGACGGAACCACGCTCGTAATTCGAGTCAGTAGAGGGCACTTTGCGTAATGCGGTAGGACCTGATTTAGGTGTGCACAAACATGTTGTTCGTGAGGCAAGGGGATCCAACCCCCCTATGGTTAGTATGTAAGTGTGATTTGCATATCGCCCAACTTGCTGGGCGACCTAGGAATTTCCAGGGTGTGTAAGATCAGGTCTGTTGTGTTAGGTTAGGAAACTGGTTGCACCCTATACCCATGTGTATTAGAAATGTAAATAAGGAGCCCATTCTGCCATGCTCAGTCAGTAGTAGAGTTGCAGTCACTCGCTGGTACGTCGTAGTCATTTGTGATCTTCGTATTTCTCACTTGTGCGTCGGCCGTAGTAAGAGATTTCGTGTGATTGCCCGTTGTCGGTTTGGACCATGTTCTGTGCCTCGAGTGGACGCTGATTCCGTCCTTATCCAACTCGGTCTTTGGGTAAGCAGTCTTGTTGAGTGTAACCGTTTACTGTGTCCATATTAGGCTGGGCCAGTAAACTACGTTACATTTTGGGGGCCGCTCGGTCTGACCTGGGGAAGGACATTCTACCGTCCTTTGATCTTCTCTGTTGGTGCCTTGTAGCCCACAGTGTATTATCGTAGGTGCCTAGTAGCCCACGACTTGAGATCCTGTTGGTGCCTTGTAGCCCACAGTGTATTATCGTAGGTGCCTAGTAGCCCACGACTTGAGATCCTGTTGGTGCCTTGTAGCCCACAGTATATCATCGTTGGTGCCTTGTAGCCCACGATTGCAGAAGCTGTTGGTGCCTGGAAGGCCACAGCTAGCCACGTTGGTGTCTCGTAACCCACGTTCTGGCTGGCAAGTTCTTTAACTTCCGTCTTACAATTAGTACGTTTCTCAGTGTTTTGCGTTTTGGAATTCTCGAATGATGGCTAACCAAGCTTTGATAGCTGCCCTAATTGAGATGAATGATCCTTTTTATCATATGTGGCAAACTAATCCGTTGTCCGATCAAGAACAGGACGTGTCAAAATGGTTTGAACAATTTGAGTACATGGCTAGTTTAGTAGAGAATATCGATGAACCTCGTAAGCTGAGAGAATTAAAAAAGGCAGTGCAGGGTAAAGCACAAAGAATAATTCAGGAAGCACCAGCTGCTAGTATTGATACATACGAGCATGCTAAGAATTTCCTGATCGCTAATTTGACTCAACCGCATCAGATTGCCTTGTTCCGCCTGCAGTTTGCTGTGAGGGAAAAACTGAAAGAGGAGACCATTTCGGACTATCTCCGTGAGTTAAGAAAGTTGGTGAAACAAGCATATCCGAGAGAACGAGAAGAGGCTCAAAATTTAGTTTTGAAGGAACGTTTTGTAGCAGGTCTTAAAGTATCTGATAAAAATCATCCTAATTTCAAATTATGGAAAGCGAGCTATCTGAGAATGGGAGGTACTCTTGAGGAAGTAGTAGCTGCCGCACAAACGGCTGAAATGGATCAACGCACATTTTCGCTTATCTCTTCAGCCATAATATCCAATCCGTCCGTTGGTGACGTGTCGACCAGTTTGGCAGCCGCTCTCGGCACGCGTGGCAGTTTTCGTGGAGGCTTTCGTGGCCGCGCCCGTGGCCGTGGCCATAATGGCAACGTCGCTGGTCGAGGAGGAAAGTCCGTTCAACAGCAGAATCCGCCTCAACTCTGCAAATACGATGGTTACCCACACGCATTTGATCAGTGCCGATTGTGGAACCGTGCCCGTCAAGGCTTTGTTCAGAACAACGGCCAATGTTGCAATTATTGTGGTCGTGCCAATCATTACTTGCGCGCCTGCACGTATTTCGGTGCGGCTAAAGCACGTTTGCAAGGACAAGAACCTGTCCTGCTGAATTCGGGTGGTAACACCGTAAGTAACAGAGGTCATATGAATCAAAGGGGAAATATGCCCAATCGGGGAAATAGAGGAGGCCAGGGAAGTACCTACCATCCTAACCCAAGCAATGGCTCTCAGAGTCGTAATTTTCAACCTGGAAACTCGGGTTCTCAGAACGTAGCAACGGAGGGCACGGTCGGAGGGCAGGTCGAGGACGACGATATGGACGAGGAGTTTTTCGAGCCTTTCGGGGACTATGCCTGTTGGTCTATGGAAAGTAGCACGTTCGAATCGTACGAACCGTATCAGGAATATGCCCATTTTGATATGCAGGCAACCGAACCGAACGCTCAAGTGCCACTGAACCCACCAATGGGTTCTCCAGCAAATCCGGCCGATCAGTTACCGCCAACCACGCCGGCTAATGTTGGCAACTCGAACAGCTCGCAGACACCGGATAACACGAGTAGTCCGCCAGATTTGACCACTCCGCAAATGTTAACGCCATTAAATACGGCTAATACAAACTCGGAGAAAGACGCACCACCAGGTCGTCGAGAGGCATTGACTTCAGAGGTAAAACCACGTTTCTTTACCTTATTCCGGCTTAGCAAATTTCTAATTGGCATTTGGTGCTCTCTAGGGTAGTGGGTCAACTTTGCCGCCACCCGAATCGTTGGATGCTCGCATCGAGCGCGAAACGGGCATACGTCCGCCACCGGAAAAGTCGTGAATCATCCGAGGCAGCAAAATGATATCGTGATCAGAAGGCCGCCTATTTTCCCTGGTATACTTTTTTTGCTTAGGCCGATCTCGGCTTTAGCGAAGGCATGCCCTGGTCTGCGCATAATATTTTTGACAAGAATGTGGACTTTTGGTGAATTATGTAAACTGAAGAAGTTGAGGAATCGGTTCTGGCGTCAGAAAAAGAAAACAGTACAGGAGCTAGCAGGAGCAGAACTAGATCTGGAACTAGATCTGGAACATCTAGAACTGGATCCTGTCCCTTCTCGTCTAGCTGGGATGAGATTGCTCCAAGACCTTCTCTGCTTGCGTCTGTCGAAATGATGAATGGCTTCTTAAAGTCGGGATAAGCCAAGATTGGCGCTGTCATCATATGATGCTTCAAGCTCTCGAATGCCTTGTGCGCCTTCTCCTCCCATACGAATGGGACACTCTCCTTGGTTAGCTCAAATCATGGCCTGGCTATCTGCGAAAAATTTTTGATAAAACGTCTATAAAACGTACACATGCCCAAAAATCGGCGTACTGCCTTACGATCTCGTGGGACTGGCATGTCCCGTACTGCTCTCACTTTACTGTCATCCGTTTTCAGACCTTCCGCTGATATAATATGCCCCAAGAATGGTATTTCTTCTCGTAAGAAATGGCACTTTGGAAGCTTTAGCCGAAGCTTCACTTTATGGAGACGTTCCAACACCGCTTGCAGGCGTTCCTGATGGACTTGAAAATTTGGTGCAAAAATCAAAATATCATCCAGATAGACTAAGCATCTCTTATACGTCAGGTTTGCTAAAACCGCGTTCATAAGTCTTTGGAAAACAGCTGGTGAATTCGTAAGCCCGAAAGGTAAAACCTTGAATTGGTAGTGGCCCCCTCCAGGGACACGAAATGCTGTCTTCTCTCTATCACCTTCCTTCAGCTTTATCTGCCAGTATCCCGAGATAAGGTCTAGACTTGAGAAGAATTTTGCTCCAGCAATCGAATCGATCAGATCATCCATTCATGGTGATGGGTGTTCGTCCCGTACTATGATGGCATTAACTGCCCGATAATCGATGGCGAAACGATACTCGCCCGATTTCTTACGTACTAAGCATATAGGGCTTGCCCAAGCACTGTGGGAGTCCTCTACTTGCTCTACCATTTTCATCTCTTGGACCATTTTTTCTACCACTTCTCTCTGTTTAAATGGCAGCCTTCGAGGTGGGATATGGACTGGCGGGTGATTTCCTGAAGAAGTGAGAAAAAAAAAACATTTACAGTCAACTGCGCACTTCACTTCACACCAGCACTCACTTTACAAAGCGCCGCATTCGCCGCAACTGTCCCATCGTCTTCGATGCTCGATTTCCATTCGTCCAAGCTTGATTTCGACTTGGGTCTGAATTCGAATAGCCGCTTTCGTCCTCGCCATCGCCGATGCCCCAGTGTTTCACTGCCCCTGGCACATGCGTGCTGGCCGAGCCGAGCAACACAGCACCCAGAAGCTCGCCACTTTTTTGGGCGGACGACGAAGGCACTGCACGGCACCTGGAAAGAACCAACATTTATACCCACTTGCGCACTTTACATCACACCAGCAAGTACTTTACAACGCGCCGCATTCACCGCAACTGTCCGATCGTCTTCGATGCTCGATTTTTTTTCGTTTTATCATGATTCCGACTTGGGCTTAAATTCGAATAGCTGCATTCGTCCTCGCCATCGCCGACGCACCAGTGGTTCACTGCCCCTGGCACATGCGTGCTGGCTGAGCCGAGCAACACAGCAGCCCGAAGCGCGCCACTTTTTTGGGCGGACGACGAAGGCACCCACGGCATCTAGAAAGAACCAACATTTATTCCCACTTGCGCACCTAACTTTACACCAGCACTTACTTTACAGCGCGCCGCATTCACCGCAACTGTCCCATCGTCTTCGATGCTCGATTTCTATTTGTCAAATCTTGATTTCGACTTAGGCTTAAATTCGAATAGCCGCATTCGTCCTCCCCATCGCCGACGCCCCAGTGGTTCACTGCCCCTGGCACATGCGTGCTGGCTGAGCCGAGCAACACAGCAGCCCGAAGCGCGCCACTTTTTTGGGCGGACGACGAAGGCACCCACGGCATCTAGAAAGAACCAACATTTATTCCCACTTGCGCACCTAACTTTACACCAGCACTTACTTTACAGCGCGCCGCATTCACCGCAACTGTCCCATCGTCTTCGATGCTCGATTTCTATTTGTCAAATCTTGATTTCGACTTAGGCTTAAATTCGAATAGCCGCATTCGTCCTCCCCATCGCCGACGCCCCAGTGGTTCACTGCCCCTGGCACATGCGTGCTGGCCGAGCCGAGCAACACAGCATTCCGAAGCTCGATACTTTCTTGGGCGGACGACAAAGGCACTGCACGGCACCTAGAAAGAAACAACATGTACAGTCAACTGCGCACTTTACTCCACACCAGCACTTACTTTACAACGCGCCGCATTCGCCGCAACTGTTTTATCGTCTTCGATGCTCGATTTTCATTCGTTTTATCTTGATTCCGACTTGGGCTTAAATTCGAATAGCCGCATTCGTCCTCGCCATCGCCGACGCCCCAGTGGTTCACTGCCCCTGGCACATGCATGCTGGCCGAGCCGAGCAACACAGCACCCCGAAGCTCGCCACTTTCTCGGGCGGACGACAAAGGCACTGCACGGCACCTAGAAAGAACCAACATTTATTCCCACTTGCGCACTTCACTTCACACCAGCACTTACTTTACAACGCGCTGCATTCGCCGCAACTGTCCCATCGTCTTCGATGCTCGATTTTCATTCGTTTTATCTTGATTCCGACTTGGGCTTAAATTCGAATAGCCGCATTCGTCCCCGCCATCGCCGACGCCCCAGTGGTTCACTGCCCCTGGCACATGCGTGCTGGCCGAGCTGAGCAACACAGCACCCCGAAGCTCGCCACTTTCTTGGGCAGACGACGAAGGCACTGCACAGCACCTAGAATGTCGCGTCATCGCGAACTGTTAGCTTAGTGTTTAGATTGTAGTGATGAATGTTTACGATCTGTCGAAATTACTAGCACTAGTAGCTATGGGGCGATAGGCCCGACCCGTCTAAAATATCCCACAGTTAGGGAGTAACCTTTGCTTTGTGTAACTTAATGGAAAGGATGTGTGTATAGTTCAGAGTAAAAGGGTTCGTGAACGTTCGGATTACTTGAGTGGGAAGAGTCGCCACATAAAGTGGTAGCAGATCCGTACGATTATTGAGCGATTTTGCGTTTCGGCGTCCCGGAAAGAGCTTTCTGCAAAATTTGTGGTTGGAGAAGCGAGGGTGGGATGATCCGCTGACGTCTGCCCAGATAGATGAGTGGCAAAAAACCATTCGAGCCGTTGAGCTTGTCAATTCTGTTTCGGTTCTTCGTTACGCTGGACTCATCAGTGAGGCACCAGACACCGTCTATGAGCTACATTGTTTCACGGATGCTTCGAAGAAGGCCTATGGGGCTGCTGTTTATTTGCGCATTTGGTCACCGAAAGGCGTTTCATCGCATCTGACCTTCGCAAAGTCGCGTTTGGCGCCAACCAGAGCGATTACCATACCACGTTTAGAACTGTTAGCCGCATCTGTTGGGGGAGTCATGCTGCAATTCGTGGAGAAATCATTGAATGTGGCCATCACGAACCGATTTTTATGGACGGACTCTCAATGCGTTTTACACTGGACTCGATCCAGTGAGCCGCTATCCGTTTTCGTGACTAATCGTGTCGAGCAGTTACGAAAACTTCCGCACATCCAGTTTCGTTACATCCATACCGATCAGAATCCTGCCGACTTGGCATCCCGGGGGTGTAATGCGGAAGAAGTGAGCAAAAGTTCGCTCTGGTGGCATGGACCACCGTGGCTGTTGAAGGACAACTCAGCATGGGCACCAGAAGCTGAGCAGTTTAAAATCGATACCGCTACTTTAGAGAAAATTTCCTCAGAACAGAAACCGTGCGTTTTATTCGAAACTTCTATGCTTAATACTGAACACAATCCGAACGCGCGGACCAGCCCATTGGGCATTGATCAGAATCGATTTTCCAGTTTGATGAAGTTGTTAAGAGTCACCGCATGGAGTTTGCGATTTATCCGAAATTTGAAAGACAAGACGTGCTCTGATAAAGGGCCCCTGACTGCTGCCGATATCCAGTCAGCACAGATCGTATGGGTCAAGCACGTTCAGGAGCAGCGTTTCGCGGAGGTGTTTCAAGCAATGGACAAAGGGAAAAGGAGCCCAATCCAGGATCACTTGAACCTCTGCAAGGGCGACGATGGCATCCTGCGCTGCAGAGGCCGACTGAAGCACGCGAATCTCGAGAAAGACGCCGTTTATCCGATCCTCCTGCCAAAAAAGGAATGGTTTACCACGTTGGTCATTCGCAGTTTTTACGAAAGATTACTGCACACTGGCACAGCCCATACCTTATCGCAAATTCGACACACGTTTTGGATCCCGTCTGGGCGTTCCATCGTTCGTCAGCACATAAGATCCTGTCTGACCTGCAAGAAGGCCGAAGGGGGACCATATATTCCGCCGCCAATGCCAGATTTTCCTGCCTCACGGGTCCGAGAAACCGCACCGTTCACGTTTACTGGCTTGGATTATCTTGGTACCGTTCGGGAAGGTCATGGCCAGAAGGCTTGCAAATCTGAAAAGGCGTGTGCGCACTGCAAACAGAAGAAACGTCATCATCGAAGTTTGTGCCCAAAGAAGTTCTCCATGCAGGATCCAAAGAAGGAAGCGGCCTATCCTGTTTCAGAAGAACATCCGAAAATTGAACCTGGGGGGCACAAGCCTGAAAATGCCCTGGTCAATTTGGATGGGCGTGGCCTTCTTCAAACCGCGAGTGCGCATGTCATGGCCTCACAATCGCCGCATGAAGAAAAGGTCCGACTAGTTTTCGACTGTGGGAGTCAGCGCACATATGTGACTGGAGAGCTGGTCGCAAAATTAAAAGCAAAACCGCAGGCTCAAGAGACGCTGCAGATTCACACATTTGGTGGTATCGAGGCTACGCGAATTCGGACCAAGGTGGTCAAACTGAAACTGAAATTGCTGGATGGATCCGCCATGGAACTCCTAGCAAATACTGTCCAAAGAATTGGAGAAATTTACCACAAGTTGGTGGATGTGGCCAGATACGGAGCGTTGTATCAGACAATGCCAATGGCGGACCCAGTTGGCAAAAAAGCACCAAAACCAGGGATCGACCTACAGATTGGTAATAATTATTATTGGGATCTGATCACAGCCGAAAGAGTGGAACTGGGCAAAGGCCTGTATGTGATCGGGTCCAAGTTGGGCTGGGTGGTCAGTGGACGCACTGGTGATACGTCTGAGTGGTTCAATAAACCATCTGTCACCATGTTAACCCCAGTCGCCAATAATGTGGTTGGTGAATCCTCAGTCGTCAGTGCTGATCAACAACTTCTGGAAGAAATAAAACTGGAAGATTGGTGGATTTTGGAGTCCATTGGAATCAAGGACCAACCCCAAGCTTCGGTTGATGACACCGTCTTGCAGAAATTCAATCAATCGATTCAGTACGACGGCCAGCGTTATTTGGTAGCCTGGCCTTGGAAAGATAATGTCGATTTGCTACCTAATAATTATGGTTTGGCTATGGGACGTTTGCAGTCTTTGATTCGCCGCCTGAAAACGGATCCTGACCTTCTAGAGAAGTACAATGCCATAATCCAAACACAGCTACAGCAAGGTATCATTGAAAAGGTACCAGAACCCGATAACGCTGTCACGAAACGGCATTATATTCCGCACCATGCAGTAATTACTCCTGAGAAGAGCACAACGAAAGTCCGTATTGTATACGATGGCTCGGCAAAGTCTAGGAAAAAGTTGCCCAGCATCAACGAGTGCTTGAACCGTGGTCCAATTATTTTGGAGGACCTTTGCGCTTTGACCATGCGATTTCGTCTGAACAAGGTCGCTTTGACTGCGGATATCGAGAAAGCGTTCCTGCAGATTGGGCTACAACCAGCAGCGAGAGATGTTACCCGATTTCTCTGGCTGAAGGACCCGACGAAGCTGGACATGGAAGGCAATATCGAAATCTACCGTTTTACCCGAGTGCCATTCGGCATAATCTCGAGTCCGTTTCTGCTTGGTGCCACTATTCAGTACCACTTGCTCCGAGATGGCTCTGATATGGCCTCAGCTCTGCTTCGGGATTTGTATGTGGAATCTGATCAGTGGTACACCGTCCGCGGGTGAAGCGCATATTTTCTATCAGAAAGCCAAGCAGATGTTCAGCTCCGCGTCAATGAATCTGAGAGAATGGACGTCTAATGATCCAGAAGTCATGATGGCGATCCTTGAAGCTGATCGTGTGAAATCATCATTGGTGAAGATTCTAGGCATGACCTGGGATACAAAATCTGACACCATGCAGTTGAGCCGACCTGGAAGCCAGGCATTGCCATTGGACTTTACGAAACGTATTATTTTGCAGTCCATCGCCAAATATTTTGACCCATTGGGCCTGTTTAGTCCCGTCTTGCTTCCCGGAAAGAGCTTTCTGCAAAATTTGTGGTTGGAGAAGCAAGGGTGGGATGATCCGCTGACGTCTGCCCAGATAGATGAGTGGCAAAAAACCATTCAAGCCGTTGAGCTTGTCAATTCTGTTTCGGTTCCTCGTTACGCTGGACTTATCAGTGAGGCACCAGACACCGCCTATGAGCTACATTGTTTCACGGATGCTTCGAAGAAGGCCTATGGGGCTGCTGTTTATTTGCGCATTTGGTCACCATCTGCCTCTCGCAGATTCAGTTACAAACAGTCCTCACTGAGGTGGAAGCTATGTTGAATTCGAGGCCATTGGTTCATGTTGGCTCGGATTTTTAAGATAGTCGAACCCTAACCCCTGCTCATTTTCTGATGCAAAATCCAAAGCTTGGTGTCCCTGGCATCCAGTTCGAGAACCCCGCCGATCTTGACTACGTGGAACATGAAAGTTCAAAAGCCGCGCTGCTACGTCGTTGGAGAAGAGGTGAACAACATTTGCAGGGATTTTGGAAGCGATGGCGTGATGAGTATTTGCTTAGTCTGCGAGAACGCTATCAGCGGCACCTGAACGCCAGGCTTAATGCTGTCACTCGGCTCCCAAAGGTGGGTGACATTGTGCATATCCGCCAGGACACGCCTCGTGTAACCTGGCCATTGGCAAAGATCGTACAGTTGATTTCAAGCTCCGACGGCGAGCTTCGAGCGGCCAAGGTCAAAACCGCATCTGGAAATGTGCTTACGCGCGCTGTCTTGCATTTGCATCCTTTAGAAGTTCATGATGACTCGGACGACATTGCCGTACGAGCCGAGGGCGTTCAAGCTAAGAAGCAGGAGTCTCCCAGTGCACCACCTTTGCTGCGTCCACAACGCAGAGCGGCGGTTGCCGCCACTGAGCGCATCTGAAATATGGCGCAGGAAAGTGATAGTGACAACGAAGGTGAATCCATTGGTTCCGCTTCTGTCAAGGCTCATCCGAAAAAACTTCCATCCATCTTTTCTTTCCTGTTGAGCTGCCTTATTGCAGTAATGCTCTCTCATGCTGCCGCAAACCCGATGATTTGCGAGGATGGAAGCGCGAAAATGGTGTTCGACTTGGGTCCCATTGCCGCTTGCAGCTTCAATCGTACCCAGAAGGTCGACAAAGTTTATCAGGCAACCATAAGGCTTTTCAAGAAAAATATTGCCCGACACACCAGTCCAGCGCATAAGTGTTCCAAAGTCACCACTGTCAGCGAAGCCTGGACGGGTTTTGCCAAAACTGGCTGGGACCACTGGACCAAAGAAGAGTCGGTACCTGTCTCCGAGGTGGACTGCAAAGCAATGATCCGTGACCGCCGCTGTTCAGAAGGCCCTCTTTTGGGAGGGGACGTTGCGTCATTTACTGAAAAAAAAGTGCAGCCGCCCTACACCTCTGGCAATGCCTTGGATTGCTGCAAGTGGATGGCCGCAACAACGACCAACTGTTTTCTCCTGCGAGGCAAGGTCTTCCAGACATTCAGAGGTCAGATGGAGTCTAACCTGGGCAATGTGATTGACTGTGCCTACGAAAAAGGGAGCTGTCCTTTGCCAGATCACGGAATGTTGATTTGGAACCCAAACAAAAATGCTAGCTGCGAGTACATATTCTGGAAAGAGATTGAAAGAAAAATGTGGAATAATCAGTTTCTGAGTAGTGACATGGAAATAGCTCTGACGTGGAATCAGGCACAGAAAACCGTGACGACTCGCGAGGGCACGACAGCAACTCTCACCGACTAAGGCGTACCCTTCAGTGAAATACGCAGTACAGCTTTATCACGGAGCCAGCTCGATGGGCCGAGAGAGAAGCAAGACACCGACGCCACTGATGGAGTTGCGATGCGTCTTCAAGCCCTAGAAGTACGCCTCGATAGCCTTTTCCAGGAATCCCTCAATCATGTCTTCAGCACCGTGTGCCAGACCATCAAGGAACTTCAAGAAATTGATTTGGTCCTCGCCCACGCGGAGCCAACCTTGATCGCTAGACGACTTCTCAACGACAGTCAAATTATGGCGCGAATGTATGGCCAGTTTCTTGAAGTATGGCCGTGCAGCCCGGTGGACCGGTTCGAGTTTTGCAAGATGGGAGACCGATGCACCGAGTGGATCCCTGTGAACTTTACAGTACGAGGCACATCTTCAAATGGATACATGGATCCCAAAACATCCATTATTTATGCAAATTCTGCCCCCATTGATTGTGATTTGAATAGCTGCATTCGTCCTCGCCATCGCCGACGCCCCAGTGGTTCACTGCCCCTGGCACATGCGTGCTGGCCGAGCCGAGCAACACAGCACCCCGAAGCTCGCCACTTTCTTGGGCGGACCACGAAGGCACTGCACGGCACCTAGAAAGAAACAACATTTACAGTCAACTGCGCACTTCACTTCACACCAGCACTCACTTTACAACGCGCCGCATTCACCGCAACTGTCCTATCGTCTTCGATGCTCGATTTCCATTTGTCTAATCTTGATTTCGACTCGGGCTTAAATTCGAATAGCCGCATTCGTCCTCGCCATCGCCGACGCCCCAGTGGTTCACTGCCCCTGGAACATTGTGGTATCCTCCCCTGCTATGGGGTGGAAGACCTACACGCGTACTAAGGTTCGAATCTACCCTGCGCGGTCCCTACTGAAACGGACACTAATAGAGATAGCACTTTATTAGGCCGACAGGCGGACACCTCTACGCTGGTACAACCAACCAAGTGAAGAGCACTTACGTGGGGAAGGGCAGCTGGGGGAATAGAGCCAACCGCACGGATCGACGAGTAGATGATGACTGACGAGCAGTCAGGCGGGCCGGTCAGAGGACCAATCCGGGCGCGGAACATAACCAGATCGAACCGGTTATATCTGGGCTCGCTCTGCTCTCATCAAAGAGGCCTATGGAAGGACACTTCGTGCACGAGACACACGTGTCGCCAGGCGGTCTGCACCGAACAGAGAAGGAACCCTCATCAAGGGATGTGGGTTGCACTTCTCCCTCCGCCAATTGAGCGTGACCCCACGCTCCTTCTAGACCAGCTACCCGCAGCCGGAGTAGAGGAAAGCGGGAGCGCCAATTGCGATCAGGGAAAGAATTTAGACACCTGATCCGCCGGCCTTCCATCGAGCAGTCAGATCAAAAGGGGAGCCCAAGATATGGTTGGCATGCAGACAAGCGCTGCTACCGAAAGTCGGGTGGACGTATGCAGAAGCCTGCTCCCCAAGGATAGGTGCGCCCGTGCCCTGGAGAGGAATCTTCTGTGCGGTATGACCAGCTGATAAGAGGGGCACATCGAACAAACGCATATAGCATATACCACTATATAACAATTAATACTCATGGCGTCTAAACCCGCAAGGGCGGGTATCTCCC
>JASANH010001633.1:0-19989 GCA_030248295.1 Mesodorylaimus sp. YZB2_4 | reverse complement strand
TCATTTACCCGCCGCACTTGCGGCAGCACAGTCGTCACCCAACCCTAATAGCACAACGCAAGCAGAATGGCCAAAATCCAAGCCCACAGAAAAATGGACAAATGCTATTATTGCAGGCTTACCGCAATTACTGGCTCCAGTGGTGAACTGGGAAGAATGGGCTGTAGCACAAAGACAAGACCGTATTTTCGGCATCATCATCCAAGACATTATAGAAAGAGAAAGGAAGGGAAACCCACACGAAAATAACAATTTTCAGTTTAAAAATGGGCTCCTGTACCACTGCGTCAGAGACAACGGCAAACGCTTATGCGTGCCATCTACCTTAGTGCCAGCAATTCTACGACTCTATCACGACAGCCCATTCTGTGGACACATGGCCACACAGAAAACCACCGCTCGTTTGAAACCGCTATTCTTTTGGCCCACCATGCTCAAAGATATTAGGGAATACTGCAGTACATGTCTTGAGTGCGCAAAACAGAAACCACCGCGAAACTATATTAAGGCGCCGTTATGCCCGATCCCACCGCCCACCACACCATGGGAACTCGTAGCAGTCGATATCAAAGGCCCGATCAAGGGTCATACACAAACGGGCAACCGCTTCACGATCAGTTTCATCGATTATCTCACACGTTATGTTGAAGCAATCGCGGTACCCGACGTCACCACCCCAACCGTGACAAAAGCATTCATCGAATTAGTCATATTGCGACACGGACCTCCAAAACGCCTTATTTCCGATAATGGAAGCAACCTTCGAGCTAGCACGCTGAACGACGTTTGCGAAATCTTCGGCATCACGCACAACTACTCATCCATTTACCACCCCCAAGGAGACGGTCTGATCGAACGTTGGCATAGAATCCTGGGTACCATGCTGCGCATATACGCCCGCACCAAACGTAACCGCGATATGCAGGTAATGTGGGACGAACTGTTACCATATACGGTATATGCTCATAATACGTCTGTTAACGCGTCCTCCAAATATTCGCCGTTCGAACTCAACTTCGGCAGAACCCCCGAAACCCGGGAGCGTTTCAAATGCCGCCTCAGCCGCAACCATATTTAGTTGACATGGACAGCTATGCAGAGACCGTGCGAGCATTACTAACGAAATCACACGAGGCAGCTCACGCAAACATTGTGCATGCGCAGCATACACAGAAGAAACAATACGACAAGACCGCACGAATGCATCACTATCGGCCGGGTGACAAAGTGTTCGTCAAAAACGAAGCCGCGAAAACTGGCACCAGTAAAGCGCTACAAAACCGCTGGACAGGACCGCTTGTCATAAAGGATGTCCGTGGCCCAACCATTTCAGTTCGACACACCAAATTCTGGACAGTCTGGATCCACGTCAATCGTACTAAACCAGCACCACCACCACGACCACGCCATCTCCAAGACTCGACGCCGCAGCTACCACCAACGCCAACCGCCACGGAACCTACCGCCGTCTCGACCAACCGGAAGCCGACGATCAAACGACAGCCCCCGAGCTCCACTGTGCGACACTACAATCTGCGACCACGACAAATTCCGGGCCACTCGGCAGGAGCGAACTCGTGACCCGCCCAGGAGAATGTAATAGATATCCCTCTTTCTAGCTCGTACAGTAAGCACAGATACTGTACAGTACATGTATGATCATTGATGTCCTGCGTAAACGTAAGTATGTAAGTGCGTGCCCGCGTATGTTAGGCCGCACCTCGCCCACCCCATGCGGCGCTATGTAAACCAACAGGCCGTATATGGACCGCCATTGTCCGCCATTATCGATTGCGGACAATGGTCGAGAATGGTGCCTGTAACCAGTTGCGATGATGTTTTAACCTTGTATGTACACTGCCGTGTTTTTATATGTTCGGGGACTCCAAAAAACACTTCGAGGTTTGCGAGTTGTCGAGTATTACAGCGACGAAACGAAAAGCGAGTACGTCCTCTGACGATTCTTGCATTATACTCAATCCTCGCCGATCAAAATTTATTATCGATTCAGCGGATGAAAAAAGTTCTGAGGGTTCTTCGGTCGAAAGCGACAGTGCTTAGGAAGAAGTAGTACAAGTCGTGCAGTTTCGCCGAATTCTCTCGCAAGCTATCCCCCCTGCACCTAATGGAGCCGAACCCACAGCCTCTTACTGTTTGCGTTTGTAGGACCGACTCGTCCTTAGACCGGGCGAACAAATTTTTAAATCATTAGATGTGCTTATTCAATTACCAAACAGCACATGTGCTATGATTATTGGCCGCGCTGCTCTTATGAGTACTAAGCAAATCTGGATTGGTGTCAGTGTTATTGAAGGAGGTAGCGCGAGTCTTATCAAGGTATGTGAAGTACCCTCAACTCTAATTTAGCACTGTAGCATTACAGGTCTCCTTCAGGTGCAAATGCGAAATACATCTCAAAAGATCATCTACATTTTCAAGCCAGGCGAGCGTATCGCCAATATGATCATATTCAACACCTGCCTTGTGCGATTGGAAGAGGCCTCGAAACTAAATTATGCTAATGACTCAGATGATGATGATGATGATGATATAGAATCTGCGAAAGATTCAGTCGATGAAGACGCTAAAGAAAGCGATTAAACCCTATGTATGTAGGGAAGAAGTAGCCCGTTTTTATTACACAGAAAACATATATATATATTTTATCCATTATTACAAGGTTGGGCAGGGGGGTATATATTTTATCCATTATTAGAAGGTTGGGCAGGGGGGAAATCGATCAAAGGTATGTTCACTGTTCGAAGGGTTTTTATTATATTTCGTAATTTTCGAATGTAAAAGAAGAAAGGTGTGAGCAATAGGAGTTGAAGGATAAGAAAAGCAGATAATGCGAGGCTAAAATATAGAAAATACTAACTTGGGAGAAAGATGTATAAATTAATCTGCCTCTTACCTAACCATTGCCGCAGAAAAAGGTAAACAGAACTTTTTCGAGTCCTGACTATAAAGGAATAAATATTATCTTCAACAGGATAAGAGATATATAACACCATAAAGTATAGGAATTACCCAGTTTCAGCGAGCAATTCCTGTTTAAGGCAAATGTTTTGAGCCATCAGAGAGCGGTAAAACAGTCTAAAAACGAATGCGCGCACGAGTTGCTTTGCCTGTATGTACGTTCTGTTACTTACTCATCCGTCCAATTCGCTCCCATCGACGTAGGCGTGAGCAGACATTCGATGCATTTTCGAATCGTGACTGTGTTATTCGTGTCGACCGTAAAAATATAAGCCAATAAATAGGTACCAGTTTCGTTTGTGCTAAAGAGTACTAGCTGAATGATAACTACTAAAAGCTAGGCTCGGATTTATAAACTTTTTTATGCCTGCTCCTAGTTCAGCAAGCAAAAGAATATAGAAATTTGTAGGATTAGAGATTGAGAATATTAATATGAGGAATAAAGATTCATACGGGCAAAATTACTTTCGATTTAACCACATTGGTAGAGTCTCACCAGATTGTGCTGGTAGAGTCTCATTTGCGCGAATCTGGAATTGCAAAAATGATATTCTGAGAACAGTGGGAAAGATTAAAAAAGGTGAAACGAAAACAAGCAAACATACTAATAAGTCCTGTTGCACGGCATAAAACTGTATTCGAAGTGTCAGTAATTCCTGTCGTGCAGAAATCAAAGCATTTTCACAAGTTTGCAACTGCTGCAACAAATGCATCGCTGATGTGGAATTAGGAAGGTATATAGTTGAGGATGTACCTTTGTTTTTTAATCTATCTTTTGTCGGCTTTCGTTTTCTAAAGCCATATATTTCCCTTGCAAAGTTTCAACTTTGATGGAACTCTGCAAAAGAATTAAATCAGTTACAAAATCAAAATGCTAATTTTTATAAAAATAACTTTTATGTAGCTGTTATTTAGCAGTAAAAGTTTTTCTTGATATTCTGAGCGCTCTTGCTGGAAAAGTATTTCTGCTTGCGTCAGTTCACTTAATGTCTAAACGAGAATAAGTGATATACAGTGCATAAAGATTGCGGGTAACCGCCTGACTGCAAATTTCTCACCTCGCTGCATTCTGCCAAGTTTTTCTCAAGCACCTGCTGCTGATGAATCAGGCTAGTAAGCTTCGTTTTTAAAAATTCAATGCTCTCATTAGCATTCTAAAAAAGTGTAAAATCTAAACGAACAAAATATATATATATATATAAGACAACGTGTGAACCATACAACAGCGTATTGCTGCAAGGAGACATCAAAGAAAGCTTTCTCCCGAGCCATGGTACGCGCAGACGAGTCTAATCTATCGCTGCTCTCCTGCAGGTCCTAAAAATTCAATTGATGAGCTAAGTCCTGCAAATTTCTTGATTTTACCTGGATACAACGAGTCAAATTTGTCGCAAATTGATTGTTTTGAATATTTAAAGTAATAATATGCGCCTCTAGCTTGGTTTTACTCTAAGATAAAAATATAGAGAACGAATATTTGTTATATCTAGAGCGCTTACTTGCAAACATTCGCTGGGTCCCATGTCGCTTATTATAGGCGGAGGTACCGATGGTACAGGGGACTGTAGGAGAATGCTGTGATTGCGCATATTTGTCACGAGTCTATAAATATGGATGTGAACACTTTCATAAAGAGCTCCTCAAATAAGTAGCTTACGTCTTGCATTCACAGCCAATTATTCTATCGAGACTTAGCATGCAAAGATTGCAAGAACTGCACAAGCTTGAGTCATCCAGACGAATGGTACGGAGCTTCGGTAAATAAATCCTCAATAAATTTAACTACAATCAGCGAAGAAATTTGCATCATCGATTGTTAAATCAGTTGTCTCAGAAGCGCAGCGTGAATACGTAAATGAGTGAATGGAAGTAAGGTCAGAGCAATAAATTATTGTCGAAGAATGGCAATGACATCTACCTCGAGCTACAGTTGCATAGGAGAGGAATAAGTAAAGTACGATAAGCATAGTGAACCGGCTTTCAAGCGCAGACTACGCCAATTTCGTTGCGTTCTCTCACTTAACTTCTCTCAAGGGGAAAAATCGAGTCAGAGTTTATTTATCTTTTCCATCCGATCGACCTATCGCAAAATGCTCTGGCAACTACGTAGCACTCTCGGAAGAAGCTGATAAAAATTTCAGCAACAAAAGCCTAGTATTAGAGATCTTTGTTCGATGGGTAGCCGTGGAAGCTTTTAATCTCAGTAAATTTTGTTGCTGCTCTGTCACTACACCAATGTTAGTTGGAAAACTAACAGCCAAAACCATCTCACGTCATAGAATTTTGTACAAGAGTTGATTTTGAACGTTTGGCAATACCATTACTCACCATAAGGCGCATTAAAATTAGCCTGAGGGTCAAGGAAACGTTCAGCTACTTTGTAAGCTCGAGTTTGCCCAGCAACGAAACGAGCCAGTAAGTGTCAAATGCAGAGTTAATGGACTCTACAAAAATAAAAGTCATGACTATAGCAATGCTGGTTTATTCATGAAAACGATGGAACATTGTAAAAAGCCATCTGTTTATGATTGCTCAAAAGATAGGATAGCCTTTAAAACCCATAGTAAGGTCTTTGATTGAAGATACTGTTAATAGTTTAGAAAATCGAAAAGGTGGATAGTGAAATTGCTTTTAACGTATAATCCTGTTGCTTTGGGTCATAGTAATGCTCTCCCCACCATTCAAGCGCAGTGCTAAGCTTTTGACCACGGAGTGAATAGCGAAGCAAAGCGTAGCAATGTAGTACATGTAGCATGGGAGCATATTGTCTGTTCAGGCTGTTACGAACATAACAAAGTAATTGTAATGTTTTAGCAAACTTCATTGATAACTGCCATAATATTTTTCCACCATTTTTATGTGATCGTCCGAGCAATCTGGGCAAATTTGCAATTGGTTAGGATGAAAATGTTTACCTTGTATATCCTCTTTATCCTCTACTATGGCAGGCAATGGGCTGTTAGTGTCCGATCGTTGCGATCGAGCATCTGAAGCGGGATCCTGTATTATGATTCGCATTTCCTCATCGGTTATGTCACCACATTTCAATAGCGAGGTAGGGATGATCAATTTAGTCATGGCGTTGCAAACTTCATCCTACGCCCTAATTCTACTTTGGAAACATTTGACGGCTCTGCGTGAGAGCGGCTGTTGACCACTATATTGCGGTAAGATTCAGTTCTAGCATTTCCACTAACCCTACATAGTCCAAGTTATATTCTACAGATACAGATTCGGCGCTAGAGCTTAAAAAGAAAGACTAAACATTACCATTCCAAACGGGTGAAATATTAGGCCAGATGAAAAATGAAATCGAGGCCGACTATGGTCAAGGTGCATATATACGCATTTTCGTCGCCACAGCTAAGAAAGGTTATTCGTACGAGGTAGTGGATGCACACCGTCAAATTCTGGCGACTTTCGTGCGTATGAAGGGTTTTCGTATGGATGGAAACACGGCTCTCCGAATCACTTTGGATGTGATGCGCGAGTTTGTTCTCGGTGAACGCGAAGAGCCCATTGTTGTCGAATACGCGATTATCTTATCGATAATATTCTCGATAGTGTGGGGGGAGCGTCTAGCGTAAATTATCACTATATGCACCGCTTTCTCTCCTCTTTAGAAAGATATCAATGTTTTTTCTCTAATGTCTGAGCGCATCAGCGCAGACTTCTCCTCTCCAATAGCTGTTTTCTACACTAGATGTCGCAATTGTATTGTCTCAAGGGTGGTTTATCTCTTTTATTTGATGTCATAATCCTACTCTAGCGTTATAAATGTATGTGTATGTGTGTGTGTGTGTGTGTGTGTGTGTAACCGAACGTTTGGGCTGTTTAAAGTATCCTTTAGGGATACATAGAGACATTTTTCGATCCCCGATGGATCCTGTGCGGTTGTTGGAAACGTTGTACGCCGAGGCTAGTAAGGGCTCGGCTTTCGCCGACGCTCGAACATTAAAAAAGGAAGCCGCGCGAGCAGGCTTGACAATTCCTAAAGGCGACCATACGGAAATTTCTCCTCAGCAAACCTTCCTACACGCGTTTTCGACAAGTGCGGCGACGTTTCAAACATAATTCCTCTCGCGCTAGCACAGTGCACCAATGGTGGTAAAAATTAGCGTGAGCGCTCTTATTATAAATGTAAACTTTTCCTTAACTCGATAGGATGGCCGATTTGGCCACGATCCCGCCGGAATTGGTGGGTTTTAATAATCGCGCTCGGTATTTATTAGTCGTTGTCGACGTCTTGTCTCGCCAAATTTTTGTCAAGCCCCTACGCAACAAGCGAGGCGACACGGTGACGCAAGGTTTTAAGGCGATTTTCGACCACACAGGACTCCGCCCAGCCTATTTGGTTACAGATCGAGGGAGCGAATTCGTAAATAAATGGATGAAAGAGATGTTAAATCAATGAGACATTAACTTCGTCCCCGCCAATCCGAACACGGCGAATAAGGCGTTTTTGGCCGAAAACTCCATTCGAGTTTTGTTGAGACGCATTTATCGATGGATGGTAGAGCATAAAACTCGCCGCTTTTTGGATGAACTTTAGCCAATCGTAGATGGTTTGAACGCCCGCCCGCTGCGTTCGTTGGAAGGACGTGCCCCTAAGGATATTACACCGACTAATCAGCACGAATTGGTACGCGAGCGTAGGTCGGTTGCGCAACAGGAACCATCAGAAACGCCAGATCTGAGCGTAGGTGATCGAGTTTGGATGGCGAACGAGATCGGAAGCGTGCCTTTGCGGAAAGACTATAAGGGCGGATTCGGGAGCGGCATAGGGAGCGGGAGCGGCTATGAGACGTTAATTATTCACTCTATCAATACCAAAAAAGGCCTAATTCGCTGGTTGGAGGCAGAGAGGGAGGCCTTCTGTCAATCCTACGACGCCATTTGCGTTTGCGCCCCGCATCGTCTGCCTGTATACGATAGAATAGTCGCCTGCTGCAAAAATTACACTTTCTTAGAAGGTTATCAAGACGAACCCCTGCGACGGTTTTGTCTCGCCAAAAGCGAAGGAAGACGCAGATTACTCATTCTGGATGATCTCATAACGAGTTTAGACGACGATCGTTCGATCCTTTGCGACCTGGTCACGCATTTGGTTAGTCACGGAGCGGCGGACGCGTTTATTCTAGTGCAGAGCTTGTACGGACGCTCCCGTTCATATAGGACGGCGTTAAACAACGCGACCTATATCGTGTTATTTCATTCCATAAGAGCGTCCAGATTGGTGCGGCGTTTTAGCGGCGAGTGTTTTCCGCATCAGCCCGATTTTCTCTCAATCATTTTTGCTCAGTATTTAAACGATCGGCCTTATTCGTACTTGGTGATCGACTTTCGCCCCCAGTGTCCAAATCATTTGCGCGTAAGGGAGCGTACCTTGGCTGATGGTCAGTCCGTTTTCTTGTACACGATCGAGCAAAATGGAGAAAGCGTTTCGACAGAAGCGGCGATCAAGGCAGACGGCGCCACCGATAGTGCAGCGTTATCAGTTGGTTCCGACGGGAGTGCAAAAAGGAGCCGAGGGCGAGGCGGAGAAGCAACAAATGCCCAACTTGAGCGCCTATCCGAGCGATCCGGACGATCCGATGATTAGAAAACGAGCTGACGCATTGAGCGAGTTTTTGAAGCGATTCTGGTTGGAGCGCTTTCGTGTGGACGAGGACGGTGTGGCCGAATTTCGAAACACCCTCGGGGAATTTGTGAGTTCCGGTTCGAGTCTGGGCGATATGTTTCGTTCCGTCGTGGAGGAAGCGCAGGAGCGTCCTCTAGGTATAGGAGTATTTTTCGAGTTAATTAAAAACGCTCCTCATTGGGTAATGAGTCGGACCGCCGCTCGCCTTTTTACTCGTTTGATGTCGTTCAGTCAGGACAAGTAAAGAAACATGTACGCGTTTTATTTATGGATTTTCAAACACGTATGCATATATTCGATAGGTATCAACTCGCCATTAATATCGGTAACCCAAAGAGTCATATCGTTGTGCTCTCCGGGCCACATTTCATTCATCAGAATATTATCAGCGTACCACACGTTTAGCTTGCCACGCCATTCGGTCGTCCTAGCCGCTTTTGTCATGCTAAAGAGGACGGTTCGCGCGCGACCATTGAGAAAATTTGGTTCGATCAGGTCGCTGTGTAGAAAGAGAGAATATTTGCCGACGTCGCGTTCGTCCAGTATTACCACAAGTTTTTCTACACCGATTCGCGAAGCGGAGAACGGCTGCTCGAATTGTATTCGTAACTTTTTGCTTTCGGTATCGTAGCTAATCGAGGGGTCTCGTTGTTGAGCGCTGTCTACATAAAGAATTTGATCAGGATAACACGATTCCATTTCGTCACAGAGGGGGCAGTGCTTTCCGTCTACTCGTAACCACTCTTTGGGAGTCTTATCGTTAGCCGCGATGTCGTCTCACCGTCGTTGGTCAGGCTAGTTCGCCCAATTTTGGGAGTTTGCGCGATTTGCATTCGCCGACGCCGACGCGATTCGCAGTGAGAGGTTTGCGCGAAACGCCTCTGATTGAGTTTTGCTTGCGTGGAATAACCGATATTCGAGGAACTGTAACGACATTATCACAGAGGACTGAACTCCAGTGCCGGCCAGACTGTCAGACTTAAAACTTGTGCCCCTGCTAGAAAACGGGGACGCTGCAACCAACGTGAGACCTTCTCTGTCGAATGAATATTGCCGCCCTCAAACCGTGTGCGCAAGCAATGGAGTGCAGTACGATCACAGGGCTCAGGATAAGCAGGGCTGGTTCTGGTTTGAAAAACCTTAAAAACAGTTAAAACCTGTGCGAAAAACCCGCGAAAGTCAGGGAAAATAAGAATCTTCGAGCCAAAATAAGCAGAAACTAGAAAAATTGCATTCCAGGGTTCAAATCGTGAAAATTCAGTGAATAATTTTGATTTTTGTCCACAAAACATGTAAAAATCAGGGGAAAAAATAATCTGCCAGGGAAAACTTGAAGGTTGCATTTCGAGGTTTGAAATATGAAAATGGGGAGATTTTCAACTTTTTGCCTGGGGTTTAGAAAAATCATCCCACGTGGCATGTGTGAACCTTATTTTAATGAAACAAGTTTATTACGCATTGGTAAAAAATTTGTGTTTTTGCTTCCTGGACCCCCCTTTTAAGGCGCAAAAAATTTTAGACCCCCCTCTGGCCGAGCGCTAGGTTTCGGATGCTGGCGTTATCGGTAGATTCTGGCTATGATCAGGGTGTCTTATGTGCTGCTGCATTTCTAATTCTGTTCAAGAGGCACGTCAACTGAACTGTTTCGACTATCCTTCTTTTCAACTGCTGGCCCTGCTGTGCAATCGGCACTCGCCGACCCGAAGGACACCAGCCACCTTGCGTTGGGTCGAGCAATATCAGAAGGGGATCAGTTGGAAATCAGAAATTTATTGAAATTCCTGGCGACTGGTTGTCGTGTTCTAACTGTCGATGAATGGAAATATTCCTTTTCCTTGCGTGAGTATTCTCTTTGGAATGTGACAGTTTTTACTAGAAATTTGATTTTAGCCGATTCGAAATGTTTGAAGTCGCCGCCATCAAAACGACAAAAGTTGTGGAATGAGACTGGGTTGGTCGATTGTGGACAAAAAAATCTGATCGTCGAGGCTCGAGGATTGCACTCAGTCGAGACCACGGTGAGACTTCTTCGATCATCCTCTGTGTTTTACTGGAATTCTGGTTTCAGGCTCGATTGAGGGAGCAAGCGGTGAAAATTGAGCATCTGAAACGAGAAATAGAAATACTGAAAACGAAAAGATGGGCAAAAAAAATCTGCATGGCAGGTTTGTCGAATTTGGAACCAGTAGAGGACAAACCAGGATTTTTGTTTTTTTTTCGATCGATCCCGGCCAGACGGTCAACATGCACTCGAAACTGACGGCCGAAGCCGATCCCAGTCAAACCTACGCTGTGGGCATCCAGTACGCCGACGCTCCGGCCGACCTGCCCGCCGACGCAGCTGGAATGAAAGGGGCCTGGGCCAACATCACCAACGCCAAGACCATCCGTCTCCAAGTCGAAATCAAGCCAGGCGAGGCAGCGGCCGCCGAAGCTCCAGCAGGCGAAGCAGCCCCGGCCGAAGAAGCTCCAGCCAAATGCGGTGGCGGTGGCGAGTGAAGGTCGAGGTGATTGGTGACCTCAGTGATGTGATGCGCCATACCGTGTTCAGCTCGATGTGTTTGAGTGCTTCAGTGTGGCAAGTGGTCGTGCCTGCGTGTTTCTGGTGAAGGAAGGACGAGAGCTAGTGTTCGCTCCATCTTGCAAAACCTAGAAATCCTCGGGAGGCATGTACTCGTACCTTGCGCTAGAATACAATGCCTTCCCGCCCATCCTTGCAATTATAGGGCAAGGTCGCTAAACTCCATTATTTTACCGAGGTCAGTTTCGCCCTTTTTCTTCGTCATTTCCTGCATGTGGGTATGAGCTGGCCTATGGGTGATGGGTGTCAATCGCTGAGCGTTAGTCAAATGCAAGATCCTGCAGGTCGTTTCTCTGGTGCATGCTATCTGCCTCGCACGTATAGATACCTATGTCTGGTCTGGCTCAAGTTCCTTCCCTCCTACCTCATCACCAAAGGCTTATGCGCACTCGAGGGTGAAGGGGTGCATATTACACACAAAAGCTTACCCAGGCCGCGGGTCGAGCATTCGCCTAGCGCACCTGGCGTCAGAGGCAGACGGCTACCCCACCAGACCACGAGTCTGGTGCCAAAACGCTACCTGATCCTCCCGCGGTCACTCAGGGAAGCGTACAAGCAAAAGATATCGACCTCCCCTTTCCCTCCACTGCGGTGCAATTTTCATCCACTGGCTTCCAATAAATTTCCCGCATCTTCCGCAGCATTGCCAATCGCCAAAGTTGTAATTTTACGCCGACCCTGCGTAGTACATAATGGCTGGAGGTGATGATGGCAGCTGGAATAGATTGCATACTATCGCGCACAGTGGCACAGCAAGCGATAGATTCAGATCTCGTGCGGGCACCGCTCGCGAGGTGCCGTCATCGCGCAGAGCCTACCATATGCGATGTTTCTGCCTCGCAGGTAATACCTGGATCATGGCTTGCTTAGAATATTGCTAGGTGTCTGGGGGCAGTTTTTTTCAAAGTCCCTTCTTTTCATTTTTTTGGGAAGTTGAGTTTTAGGGCAATCTGAATCTGCATGTGGGGTATTATTGCGTTGCACCTGGCTCGCTTGTGTCATACCCCAGTCTTACAGGGGTGGGTTCGACTCCCGCCTCGGTACAAAATGATTGTCATATATGTGTTCCTTAGCCCTCGAGTGCGCTGTATAGTGCTTGGCTATGGATAAAGTATGACATGACATGAGCCAAGATGGAATGAAGGTGTGCTTGCGCGCGAATGTACTCGGCATGATCAAAATTCATAGAATTATTCAGCTTAAAATGTGGGTTGCTTTTATTATCTGTGATGACGATTTGCTATGCAGCATGCTTCGTGGAGGTAAAATACCACAGATAATGGTCTAAGTTGAGGCTGAATTGCACAGGAAAAACCTCGAAAAATACTCCTATACCTAAAGGACGCTCCTGCGCTTCCTCCACGACGAAACGAAACATATCGCCCAGACTCGAACCAGAACTCACAAATTCCCCGAGGGTGTTTCGAAATTCGGCCACACCGTCCTCGTCCACACAAAGCGCTCAAACCAGAATCGCTTCAAAAACTCGCTCAATGCGTCAGCTCGTTTTCTAATCATCGGATCGTCCGGATCGCTCAAATAGGCGCTCAAGTTAGGCATTTGTTGCTTCTCTGCCTCGCCCTCGGCTCCTTTTTGCACTCCCGTCAGAACCAACTGATAACGCTGCACTATCGGTGGCGCCGTCTGTCTTGATCGCCGCTCCCGTCCGCTTATCTCTGGTTGCTTCTGTCGAAACGCTTTCTCCATTTTGCTCGATCGTGTACAAGAAAACGGACTGACCATCAGCCAAGGTACGCTCCCTTACGCGCAAATGATTTGGACACTGGGGGCGAAAGTCGATCACCAAGTACGAATAAGGCCGATCGTTTAAATACTGAGCAAAAATGATTGAGAGAAAATCGGGCTGATGCGGAAAGGTTTGTTCGGGCTTCCCGCGGCCCTGAGCGCGCGACTGACCTACGAATACCCGTCGGGGGTAGCCCCCTAGTTGCATTTGAGGCGTCGAAAATTCCTGCAACCAATTACGGATTTGCACAGTAAAAGGCTTATAATCCAAAAATAACAAAAAGCCGTCTTGCTTCGAGAACAACAACTGATTATGATGCAGAAAATCGTCCGTCACTTCTAGAGCGTGGTAGCGCAATACGAATTGATTAAATTCCTAAGCAACAACAACGAGGGACCTGCGTATACGCTGTAGCGCGCCTTTTTTGACGCGTTTTCTTACCAATTTCCAGTTCGTTATGGCGACAGCTGGAGGGGCGGGCGCTAAGGCTTGCACTAAAAACCTCACTGGATAGCTAAAAAGCGAGATATCGATACGTACACCGGGCGGAATAAATCGCTCCTCGCTAAGCACAGGCGCTTGGTAGGGCGCGATCATTTCCAACCATTGGCTGCCTTGGAAAAGGGCTATGCGCGAAGCGAACGCTTCGTTGACGGTCGGGTCCATAGCATTATTTTGGTCCAAGTACAACGCTTCCCTATGATTCCGTCGTTTGTGCTCCTCGACGCTTTGCATGAGAGCTGGGCGAAAAAACGGCCTGTCTCACTGGAACGTTGACGCTCTAGTTGTGCTCGCCCTACTTACCCATCGAAATGTAACTGATATGACCATAATAGGTGCAAGTGTAGATTTCTTTCGAGTTGAAGCTAATCACTACTTTTGACCAGCTATTCATAAAATTAGCGATGATGCTGGCGTTGTAGCCGGGCGGAATCGCTTGTCCGTCGGCTTGTAAAAGGCGACACTTTGCGTGCAGGTATAAGCCTCGACATATCCATTTATCTTCGCTAGCCTACGCATACTCATACAAACAACGTTTTACATTCTTAAAACTCGACTTACAGGAATCGTGAACTTCATCAAAGTATCGGGTTCGGTTATCGAAAAGGGCGTGTTCGAATTACAAGTTACTTTATTCAGTTTCGGGTGCCGTACATTTTTTAAAATTGGAGGCAAAGAAAAAACTTCGAAATTTGAAATACCGCACTGACGACTACGTTTCTCCGAGGGCTCCATTGCGCGCGGCTTTTTAGGCTTTGCGCAAACGTCGTTGTCGTCCTCGACTGGCGGCAACGCTGGATGGAGCGGTTAAGCTAAGCTTTTTCGACTTCTTCTTTCGAGGCGAAGTACGCCTTCATCTTCGCCTCCCGGCTTGTCGCTTCGCGTCGCCACGATGTTCCCTGACTTTCGAACCGCGTTTGGGATGTCTTCTCATCTTTGTACCCGTTCGTGTTATGGCTCGTATTTGACCTGGTTGAGTCAATTTAAACTGAAGTGGGACTGCGGGACGGTCCCCCTAGCGCCAACCCCTCGAGAAAAAGCGTAACAAGTAGTTCCGGACGACATCGTTAAATTTTGGAAACGTTTGCATGCATACTCTTATATAAGATCAGAGTAAAAATTAACCAATGTACCTAAACATCATACGTCTTTAGTTAAACTCAAATTTTCATGGTAAAACAAACCGCTCACTTCGTTGCCCGTCTGATCGCGTAGTTTGTACATTGGGCGCGGGCCTTTTTTGGTATTGATAGAGTGAATAATTAACGTCTCATAGCCGCTCCCGCTCCCTATGCCGCTCCCGAATCCGCCCTTATAGTCTTTCCGCAAAGGCACGCTTCCGATCTCGTTCGCCATCCAAACTCGATCACCTACGCTCAGATCTGGCGTTTCTGATGGTTCCTGTTGCGCAACCGACCTACGCTCGCGTACCAATTCGTGCTGATTAGTCGGTGTAATATCCTTAGGGGCACGTCCTTCCAACGAACGCAGCGGGCGGGCGTTCAAACCATCTACGATTGGCTAAAGTTCATCCAAAAAGCGGCGAGTTTTATGCTCTACCATCCATCGATAAATGCGTCTCAACAAAACTCGAATGGAGTTTTCGGCCAAAAACGCCTTATTCGCCGTGTTCGGATTGGCGGGGACGAAGTTAATGTCTCATTGATTTAACATCTCTTTCATCCATTTATTTACGAATTCGCTCCCTCGATCTGTAACCAAATAGGCTGGGCGGAGTCCTGTGTGGTCGAAAATCGCCTTAAAACCTTGCGTCACCGTGTCGCCTCGCTTGTTGCGTAGGGGCTTGACAAAAATTTGGCGAGACAAGACGTCGACAACGACTAATAAATACCGAGCGCGATTATTAAAACCCACCAATTCCGGCGGGATCGTGGCCAAATCGGCCATCCTATCGAGTTAAGGAAAAGTTTACATTTATAATAAGAGCGCTCACGCTAATTTTTACCACCATTGGTGCACTGTGCTAGCGCGAGAGGAATTATGTTTGAAACGTCGCCGCACTTGTCGAAAACGCGTGTAGGAAGGTTTGCTGAGGAGAAATTTCCGTATGGTCGCCTTTAGGAATTGTCAAGCCTGCTCGCGCGGCTTCCTTTTTTAATGTTCGAGCGTCGGCGAAAGCCGAGCCCTTACTAGCCTCGGCGTACAACGTTTCCAACAACCGCACAGGATCCATCGGGGATCGAAAAATGTCTCTATGTATCCCTAAAGGATACTTTAAACAGCCCAAACGTTCGGTTACACACACACACACACACACACACATACACATACATTTATAACGCTAGAGAAGGATTATGACATTAAATAAAAGAGATAAACCGCCCTTGAGACAATACAATTGCGACATCTAGTGTAGAAAACAGCTATTGGAGAGGAGAAGTCTGCGCTGATGCGCTCAGACATTAGAGAAAAAACATTGATATCTTTCTAAAGAGGAGAGAAAGCGGTGCATATAGTGATAATTTACGCTAGACGCTCCCCCCACACTATCGAGAATATTATCGATAAGATAATCGCGATAGAAATATATTCTACTCAGAAAAAGTCTTTGTCCGACCGCAAGGGCACGTTTCCAATGTTATCGCATCCACGAATCGGCTGTCGAACAAGGCTCGATAGGTTTTTTTCTCTGTCCTTTGTTTAATGTGGCCTGATCGAAGATCACGCTTAACCTTGTTCTGGTATTCGACTACAATGGGCTCTTCGCGTTCACCGAGAACAAACTCGCGCATCACATCCAAAGTGATTCGGAGAGCCGTGTTTCCATCCATACGAAAACCCTTCATACGCACGAAAGTCGCCAGAATTTGACCGTTTGCATCCACTACCTCGTACGAATAACCTTTCTTAGCTGTGGCGACGAAAATGCGTATATATGCACCTTGACCATAGTCAGCCTCGATTTCATTTTTCATCTGGCCTAATATTTCACCCGTTTGGAATGGTAATGTTTGGTCTTTCTTTTTAAGCACTAGCGCCGAATCTGTATCTGTAGAATATAACTTGGACTGTGTAGGGTTAGTGGAAATGCTAGAACTGAATCTTACCGCAATATAGTGGTCGACAGCCGCTCTCACGCAGAGCCGTCAAATGTTTCCAAAGTAGAATTTGGGCGTAGGATGTAGTTTGCAACGCCATGACTAAATTGATCATCCCTACCTCGCTATTGGAATGTGGTGACATAACCGATGAGGAAATGCGAATCATAATACAGGATCCCGCTTCAGATGCTCAATCGCAACGATCGGACAATAACAGCCCATTGCCTGCCATAGTAGAGGATAAAGAGGATATACAAGGTGAACATTTTCATCCTAACCAATTGCAAATTTGCCCAGATTGCTCGGACGATCACATAAAAATGGTGGAAAAATATTATGACAGTTATCAATGAAGTTTGCTAAAACATTACAATCACTTTGTTACATATGTTCGTAACAGCCTGAACAGACAATATGCTCCCATGCTACATGTACTACATTGCTACGCTTTGCTTCGCTATTCACTTTGTGGTCAAAAGCTTAGCACTGCGCTTGAATGGTGGGGAGAGCATTACTATGACCCAAAGCAACAGGATTATACGTTAAAAGCAATTTCACTATCCACCTTCTCGATTTTCTAAACTATTAACAGTATCTTCAATCAAAGACCTTACTATGGGTTTTAAAGGCTATCCTATCTTTTGAGCAATCATAAACAGATGGCTTTTTACAATGTTCCATCGTTTTCATGAATAAACCAGCATTGCTATAGTCATGACTTTTATTTTTGTAGAGTCCATTAACTTTGCATTTGACACTTACTGGTTCGTTTCGTTGCTGGGCAAACTCGAGCTTACAAAGTAGCTGAACGTTTCCTTGACCCTCAGGCTAATTTTTATACGCCTTATGGTGAGTAATGGTATTGCTAAACGTTCAAAATCAACTCTTGTACAAAATTCCATGACGTGAGATGGTTTTGGCTGTTAGTTTTCCAACTAACATTGGTGTAGTGACAGAGCAGCAACAAAATTTACTCAGGTTAAAAGCTTCCACGGCTACCCATCGAACAAAGATCTCTAATACTAGGGAATGAGACTGGGTCGGTCGATTGTGGACAAAAAAATCCGATCGTCGAGGCTCGAGGATTGCACTCAGTCGAGACCACGGTGAGACTTCTTCGATCATCCTCTGTGTTTTACTGGAATTCTGGTTTCAGGCTCGATTGAGGGGGCAAGCGGTGAAAATTGAGCATCTGAAACGAGAAATAAAAATACTGAAAACGAAAAGATGGGCAAAAAAAGTCTGCATGGCAGGTTTGTCGAATTTGGAACCAGTAGAGGACAAACCAGAATTTTTGTTTTTTTTTCAGAGGAATCGTATCGCTGATTTTAAAATGACGCCCGACAAATTTGCCCACTTCCTGCCGATGTCCTCGTACGAGTCGTTTCATTTCTTCAAATGGCCCAGCCTGGAATCGGTTTCCAAGAAATTCCAAGCAGCTGCTCACATGGCTTGGCAATTGGTGAAGAAGATTCAAATTGATGAAGATTTAGCGACGGTAAAGGAATTGGAAAAAGGTAGAGTCGAAATGCTCAACTCGATTTTGGACAAGCTTTAATTTCGTGCGCCGAATCTGAAATCGATCGGTGGTTTCAATCATTCGGAGATTTCTGAATCGATAGATCATTCGAAACAGTTTGAACATTTGGAAGAAATCAATTTCATTGGTTTAACATTAACGCACGTGGTCGATTTTTTAATCTAGACCCGGAGTCGTAGTCAACTAAAAAAATTAAATATTTCCTACCTTGATGACATCAATGTGGACTACCCGAAGGCGGATGAGTTTCGGACTGCATTTGGTCCTCCTCTAAAACTGACTGAATTAAATTGCACTGGCAGCACCCACCTGCTGTTGGACTCGTTGGATTGTTCAAAACTGAGTGTGTTGGAATTGATGGATTCCTGTATCGATACCCCGACTTTGATTGCCATGATCGATGCCGCTCCGAATTTGCAAAATCTTGAATTTGATTGTTCCATGTGTGGATCGTTTTATGGGGTGGCAAACAATCAACGACTGATCGAAGCTGTGGCCGCGAAGGAGACATTGTCGATTTTGAATTTGAGTTTCGACTGTCCGGATGGCCACGATGGCTGCATTTGCGAGCAGCATGGGACTCTGATAATTCAGCGCCTCGGGCGTCATGGTCAGCTGAGGCAACTGACGCTCGGACGTGGATTCTGCACGGAAGTTGTGATCACAGCTGTCGCTGACCATGTGCCCGACTTGACATCGTTCCACATCCGTTACAGGCGTATCTCGTCGAATTCGTTGAATTATTTGGCCAATTGGCTAGGGAAATAGGAGAGTTTGGCTGTGTCGGCGGAAGATGAAGTGGAATCGGCGGCAGTTATCGTGGATCGATGGCCTGGATTAAAGTGCTTAGACTTCATGTTTTAGGACGTATTGGACATGGCTTCATTTATTCGACTGATCCAGCTGCTGAAATTAAAACAACTGTATGTACATGCTTCTCGAGACAATACGCATGTTGATTGGCAGCCTGTCTCGATAGGCACGTCTTCTCTAAAGTTGAAGGAATTGACATTACAAATTCGTGAGTCGTCGTTCAAATCGCCATTCCTGGATTTGATTACGAGTATGCCTAAACTGCGAACTTTGAGGCTGCAGTGGTCGCACCTCGATGATGATTGCTTGATGGCGGTGGCCTCGTCGTGCTCTCGTCTGCAGTATTTGTTTGTGTCTCGCTGTGAAGGGGTGACTGTGAAGGCCGTGGTCGATAGATGCCAGGACTTGAAAGGGCTTAGCACGCCCTTTTCTTCCTTGATGAATCGAGTGAAAGTGAAAAAAATTGCAAGAACAATTTGTCGTAAGGACTTGAAAGTTGTCAAGTTGTGGTACCTTCTGGTGTTTTAGCTCTCGATTTTAGTGTTGTTAAAGAGACTTGTTAAAGTTGCGGCATTTGGTTGGGTAAAGTGTAAGCATTGATTTTTGGGCTAAACTGCGACTAGTCATACAATTTATCCCGCTTTCAATAATTTTTTCTTTATGAAATTAGTCTCCATTTTTTCAAAGGCGTCTGAAAGATTAGCTCTCTCGACATGCAGTGTATCCTGATTGTAACAGTATTTTCTGATCATAGCTTCATGTGTTTTTTGATTCTCACATTGCTAGCTCCATTTATGGCGATGGTGTGAGGCTGGGTTTTGTGGCACGTCTGCTGAACTGACGATGAGCGAGCTTCGATCGAAGCAGCCACAGTGGACTAGCCAGCTACCAAACTGATCTGGCGTCTCGCCCGTTGTATGAGTCACCTATGTTCCAGGGTGACTGGCAGTAGCAGCGAAGGCACTTCAGACCCAACTGCATGATCACAATGAACGATATGAATGAATCGATGATTCACAATCTGAGCAATTGTTGACCCAATGCTGGCTTCAGTGTGATGGGCGTGGATATCTTATCTGCACCTGACTCTGGTTCAGGGAACTGGTCTGCCTCTCCTAGGTCAGA
>JASANH010001104.1:0-20141 GCA_030248295.1 Mesodorylaimus sp. YZB2_4 | reverse complement strand
AACCAAGTATTTGTCCCCCAATAATGGGGATGCCAGTTTTTCAGTTTGAATGTCTTTGAAATTCTTGCAGGGGAAGTTGGTGTGCCCAGTTGGCTCGGATGGAACCCTGGTCCGAATTCATGCTCCCTGTCCCTCTCGTTCAACTTCAACCATCCACTTTAATACAGGGGTAACCAGTCTTTTTAAATTCAGCTATCCCATTTGGCAGATCTCGCGGGAGTAGCGCCTGATGGTTTTCAGGACTCTGGATCTCCGTGATCGCTATCCTACAGGGCAAGCCTTTCTGCCAGGTATAAGGCTTTAAAAGAGCTTGGGCCGTTTGAATGTAAGGTCAGTTATATCGCACGTCAAAACAACGGAGCATCTGAACATAGATTCACATGATGCAAAATTATGTTAAGAAAGCAGCAGGACGTCTCATAGGTTTTAAATACGAGGAAATTTCACGTTCATTGATCGCATTCCTTAGCGCCAGATGCAACTACACCGAAAATGGGGTCAGCTGGTGATATCAGTTTCGCCTATGATAGGTTTCAGCTTGAATCATGATCTTTAATCGCATGCCAGATTTTGCCTATTGAGTTCTGTTCTTTTTCACATTGATCCTTTAACGTCTTTCCGCCGCTTCTAGGCCTAGAAAAAAAAACATAAATCATATCAGTTTCACAGCAGCCAAAGTTTTTAACGCAGTCACACCAAAAAAAATTTTTTTTAAATCATGCAAATTGTAACTTCTAGAAAAAATCGACAAACCATACCTTATTTTGCAGAGAAAACTGTTATCCTCACTTATGCACCGTGTTTAACAAAGATCGAGCGAGAAAAACAGAAGTTTTGATCCCGAAAATGGGTTTATTGTGTTAGAAATGTCAAAACCAAAATTCGCAACAGAGGTGTCGCGCACACAGCAGACAGCTGGCGGGAACGGCGCGAATTCAAAATATGCGGAAGCTTTCGAAGCGATTTTCTCCCTGAGAATTAAGTTTCCGGGAAAATAAAATACATAGAAAGAATCAGCGTGGAAAGAACTACATTCTAATGTACTTTTCATTCTGATATCGGCGTGGCACTCCGCGAGCATTCCTCGTTAGATATATTTGTGAGCGTATCTGAGACGTCCGTTATTGCCTTTGCTCGCTTTATCTGATGAGCTATTGTCATGTCACTGCTCGATACAGTGCTGTACTTTTAGCGGACGCACCTGAAGCTGTACAAAACATGAATGGAAAACATAAAGCTTTACAGTGTACTCGACTGAAGACGCGAGCGACCACGCACCTTGATTTCGTTGCGGCAACGAAATCAAGTGGACGCCCAGTCGCGTGGACCTGTACCGCTGTACACATCGTAAAAGTGCTGCATTTTTCTGCGAAAAATATTTTATGTGACCGCGCCTAGAACTTAAGCAGTTTTTTCATACACAGTTGTGACGATGCGTAGGAGGACATCTTGCGATCATTTGAAATCATAAATGCTAAATGGTTTTTAGTTGAGCATATACTGTGCCTAGGAAGTGTGCGCATTATGTATCACACACTGGTTATGTATGGTTGACGAATAGTAAAATCCTCATTAGGATGACATAATTGGTGGCGGCTTTCAAATTCCCTGGTCAACCAAGAATGTTATCCTGAAATTTTATTCAATTAAAAACCAAGTACATGGTATGGAAATTACAGTATGAATAAAAATGGATGAAATTTTAAAAAAATTGTCATAAAAACGAAAACAGCGTCACATCGTCACTATTCACTGTCGCTCACTGTCGCCGTCACTGTTGCTGTTGCTACTACCGCTGTCGGATAGCAGCCGCCTGCTGCTTCCAATTCTCGCGCTGCTTTGCCTCAAGTTTGGCCAGGTGTGATCGGCCATTGCACAGTCCTGGCCCATGTCGGCGGCCAGGCCTGTATGTATGTGTCAAGTATGTTACACAAGCGTATAGAGAGAACCCAGTCAAACGGGGCATCGTAGTGTTCTAAAATGAAAGATAACCTAATTAAGATTAGGAGGAAATGAGATTAGAATGATAATAATAATAATAATAATAATGAGGGTAGGTACCCAAGCGGATTCGTGGGTACTCAAGCTACTCAGCTACGAATAACCAGGCTTTGGGCGATGAAAAGCGTTTCGAGATTCTCTATTAACCGTCTGAACACAGCTCAAGGTTTCCTGAGTCATTTATTGAGCACAAAAATATACCATCCTACAATATAGCTATAGCTAAAGCTCATAGGGTGGAATAGCTTAAGAGAAAGTAAAGGAAAGTCTAAAGAAGAGAGATGATGATTCGATCCCAAAGAAGTATTTTTGTCAAGGGATAGATGATGGGCGGTTGGATATATACTGGGGATAAACAGACAGGCTGCTTGGCTGGGTTGAGATGACTGGACTAGACTCGGGGTACGGTTCAGCTAAGTATTTACAGCCCCTGTGTAGCTTCTCGCAGCTGAAGCTGGCAATGCCAAGGCGACTTTTACGATAAACAGACTGGGAATGGGCCCACCCAGCCAACGCTGCGTAACCTTGGTGTTTGAAAAAAAGTAAATCAAAATCCTCGAGTGTACTGTAGTGAAATGAAATGGGGTAAGATGGTTTCATAAACCACCCAACTCGCTAAAAATGGTTTTTGGATTGGTTCGGTCACCTGAAAAAAGGACCACCTAACAAGGCCAACCGCCAATTCGACAGTCTAGATGGCCTGTTTTATGTATCTTTGTGTGGGGCAGCTTTGTATGGCTAAGAAAGACTGATGACCTTGATGCGCGGCGCTGAAGTACATTCCACGCGTTGCTAAAGCACGATGCGTGTGCATGTGCAGTTTGTACTACATACTAACATACCTGCGGCGGCGTTAGGATAATTATTACACTGTTCATCCCACTCTTGACTCCCCAAAACTGGCAGAGCTGCTCCAACTATTTCGTGCGTGTCGAAGGTTCCTATTGCCTGTGCTGCGACCGCAGGTTGGAGCTGCCGCTCCTGGCGCTCAAGTTCTTGTTGCAGTGCTTGCAGTTGGTGTTGACGCAACTCTGCAGCCTCTTGGTCCCACTCGATCTTTTCCTGGCTCGCTAAATCTGGCCAAGTTACGACGGTCATCATGCACGGTTAGGCAAAAGTGTCGGCCAGCCTCATACCCAAATAACAGTTCGTCAGGTACAACGAAAAACCTGTTAGTTTAACACAGGTTTTTTGGTGTGGTTTAACGGACCGTTAAGCTTCCTGAATCGGTTTCTCTTATCGTTTAAGAATCGATACGATTAGAGGATTCCGTTTATTATCGATTCGAGCTTCTTGCATCGTTCAATGCCCGAGAAACCAGGGTCGTGCATAAACATGCACCACGCGTGCAGAAATATGCACGCGTGGTTTTACATTCAGGCAGACACTTGTTTTAATATATCAAAATACTCTATTCCACCCGTAGATATCGCTAGTGTCGAGTTCACCTCGATCAGCTAGATGTTTTCTCAAAAAAAATATCGGAACTTTTTGCAGATGTTTTCGATAGGAAAAATGCCGCTTGCTCATAATCGAGTTCAATCGCGAATATCTGTTGAGATCTGTTGGGCGCTTTCGCTGTTTGGTTTCTAGCCTTTGGCTAGTACATGGTTGGCTGAAGCCTCCTATAAGCCTTAGCCTAAGACTAAGCCCAAGCAGAGAACCAAACAGCAAAAGTGTGTTCGCCATGTTTTGTAATATGCAAAGTGCTGAGTGCTGTATACGGCCCTGTGGAGGCTGATATTTCAAAGAAGCGTAAAGATTATTTTTCATAATTTCAATCGAGTTCAGCGCCTAAAGTTGACCTAGAAATGATGTTTCCATATTTTTTAAACAAATTTTACACTATTGTGATGTCCAAGTGCCGTCTAGAGGCTGAAACTTTAAAAAATTAAAATTTCGGCTTTTTTATAGGTTCCAATGAGCTCAGCGTTGAAGATTGACCTAAAAATGCTGTTACTGTTTCTCTTTGGTAATTTTTTTATTGTCTTCATGTTCAACTCCCGTATACGGCCCTCTGGGGGCTGAAATCGCCAAAAATTTTTTTTTAGTTTTTTCCACACCTTGCACGAGATTTGGCACCAAAAACTAGCCTAGAAACGTTATTTTCGCCTTCAATTTGAGAATTTTATTCCATCTTCGTGTCTAAAGTGCAGTTTATGGGAAAAAGTGCCGTATACAGCACTTTTTCGGCAAAAGAGATAATAGGCAAACATTAAGACGGGTTCAAATTGATCTGGGAGCATCGGAGACAAGTGCCAAGCGGTATTTTTGGGCGCTCTACCCAATGGATTGTGGGAAATTTCTGTCGGGTCGACGGTTCGGCGGCAATTCAAATAAGAATTCAGAATTTTTCATCCCTTCCGGGGACACGTCGGCAAACATTAAGACGGGTTCAAATTACCTTTTAAAGAATGAGAGAGGAGGGCCTAACGTGACTTTTTGCGCTCTTTTTGATAGGATGTGGTAAAATTTGTTCGGTCAAATGGTTGACGGAAAAATTAATATTCTAATTGCCTGTAAAAAAATTTTAATCTCATAATAAAATTGCTCTTAAAGAGCTGAGACGAAGGGAACTAGGGAAACTTTTCGCGCTCTTTTTGATGGCATGTGTGATAATTCGATCAGGTCAACGGTTCGAAGGTAAAAATTTTCAGAAAGAAGTTTGGGCTGGGTTTTGTTGCCCGTAGTGTTTCTTCTTACAAGTTCTTTCATTTGCCATTGTGTCAGGAATGTTCGATATTGGATAAAATGTCTGCCTTTGACACGATTAGCCAGTGTGATCAGAAAACCTTTTTACCATCGGGAAAAAGAGTTTCTTCAGAAACAATTTTTCTTGGCTGAATCGATCGCGCTGAACACGAATATGATGAAGATTTTCAAGAGAAATTTTGCGGAGCACGTGCCAGAGTGCGAAAAGCAAAAAATTTGATGCCGCTCGCTCAAACGCAACCCTTTCTAAAACTATTATATTCGTGTTCAGCGTACGCGAATTAGGCGGTAGAGTTTCGATTTCGAGTCAGAAAGCTTGAATTTTGTAAGACTAAAAACTTTTGTGTTATTGGTGGCATTTTTTGCCATTGGTGGAAAATAATCAATTAGACTAAAGAATCTACAGGTTTCTAGCCCGGATTTTTTTCGAGTTTCCAATAATGTGGACAATCTTTCGCAATAGCTCGACGAACGCAGAGCCTTATTTTGATAGAATAAAAAATTTTTGCGGAAGGTTTTTTGTATATAACTTTTTACTTTTGTCGAAGCATAATATATAAATGTTAGTGCGGCCTGCGAAAAAGAACCCTGTTTCTGGCGGGAACACGTACAACAAAACAGCGAAGAAGGCATGAAAGCAAGCAAAAAAGATGATGCTGTCCTACTTTTCAAGCACTCGTTCAACTTGGTTCACCTCCACTCCCCTCTCCGAGCACACCAGTTATCATCATGGAGCGGATACATCGTAGGATACAGTCGAAGCGTTGACTGCAATTGACAGTGCACTTCACTGCTTCCGACGATCACATGCACCTGGGATATTAGCGCAGATCGGTTCATGTCGGATCCCCTCATATCACAAGTACCCAAATAATAGTTGCATGTTAGCGGCGTACCAGACAACAAAAAGCAGGTGGATGACAAACGAAAAAAAACAGCAGGGCCAACGACAAGATTGAACTTTTAACGAATGGCGAAGGTATCATTTATGAACAGACGCGTGAAGTCCTTCCACTGGCACTTGAAAAGCTCCTTCCCATGTGATCTGTAAGCAACCAAAAACAGCACATTATACCAACTCCGAATAGTATCAACAAAACGAGGCAAACTGAGAGGATCATTTTTCCGCTCACAGTTATAGATGAAAAACGTGCCAACAAAAGTATTATATTCAATGGCAGTGACAAGTCAGTCGAGCCCAAGATGGCAACGTCTCTCGATAGGACCAATTCCACTACACAATGCTGCAAACGATTTTCAAAAGACCCCCAAAATGACCGAACATGCACACACTCAAAAAAGTAATGCTCAATAGTGTCCGTAGATTCCTCACACCACTGACAGATGTCCGTTGCTCCGTCTGCCAAGACAGAGAAACATTTAGTTGCATTCGCCCTCAAAACAATGTTCTCCTGAAATATCAACGATCGAACAACCTTATTGCCAGAAAAAAAAATCCTACCCTTATTATTTTTCCACAAATCGCAATCAATTCATTTTGAATCTGGGGTGAAACGTGAGTGGCTTTGCCAGCGCTCGTTTGCAAGTGATTTTCTAGAGCCATATCGCCCGACTGCGCACAAAGACGCAGGAGTGCTCGAAAATTTTCATCTTGAACAGATTGATTATCAGTGAAAATATCGTTATCTTCGCGATGTCCGCGCAGGGCCAAGTTCTGGTGGCCACAGAAAACGATTACTTTTGCAATACTTTCCAATCTAAAAAAATCTGTTTTGTGACTACGTACTCTATGTTCAACACAATCAAGAATGGCAGTAACAAATTTACATCTGGCGATTTTTTTCCACTCGGTCGGCTTCCTGAATGCTGAGGCGAACATCAACAGAAGTTTGACGACCTTGTCTCGTCTCCTGAAAATTAAATTCTTTTTCAACTGTCGCTAAATGATATTTCTTCGTTTGATGTTCATTAAATTTCTCAGAAGCTTTCGGATAAGAGATGACATGGAATAAGATATCATAAAATTGGAACGATTGATAAGAATGACGATACCGATCGGTCAAACAAAATCCGTGAAGCTCGTGAGAGCAATTTCAGTTAGTCGGGCCACGTGTGCGATAACACGCAGCCTTGGTCAGCGTGTGAGGCAAAATGCAGTGAGAGCAAGGGGGATGATCTTCCTTCAGGCAAGAAGGGGCTGCACTTTACACTCGACCAAGTTTGAGTGAGCTGCTAGTTTTTCTCTTTTCGTGGCCCTGATAGCTCAGTGGTACGACATCAGGATCACAAGCGAAAGTTTGCGGGATTGAATCCTGGTGGGCGTGGCACATTTACACTGAGCAGCGTCACTAAAGCTGAGCCCTCCGGGGTGGCTGGTTTAGGGTTCCAGCCTCAAAGCGATCCCTAAAGCTTCGTGGGTAATCTTACCACGTGTAAGTCTTTTGTTAGTTTTTAACTATTATGGATCAAAAATATTGGGAGACCGTGGGCATACTACTAGTTGAAAATTGACGGATTCACTTATTTGAGGATTCTGTCGCAGCAAGTATCCAACTCCTGATGGCTGTACTCTCTATTTTGCATCTGGTCATAAATTTTGATGGGGCCATGTTTACTATACCAAAATCAGGATCTACAGGTTTTTAGTCTGGATTTTTTTAAGTTTCCAATAGTGTGGACAATGACAATAAGAAATGAGAGAGAAAGGCCTAACGTGACTTTTTGCGCTCTTTTCGATAGGATGTGGTAAAATTGGTTTGGTCGAACGGTTAACGAAAAAATTTATATTCGAATTGCCTGTAAAAAAATGTTAATCTCATGATGGAATCGCTCTCAAAGAGCTGAGACGAAGGGAACTAGGGAACTTTTCGCGCTCTTTTTGATGGCATGTGTAATATTTCGATCAGGTCGACGGTTCATAAGTAAAAATTTTCAAGAAGAAGTATGGGCTGGGTTTTGTTGCCCGTAGTGTTTTTTTACAAGTTCTTTAATTTGCCACCGCGTCAGGAATGTTCGATATTGGATAGAATGTCTGCCTTTGACACGATTAGCCAGTGTGATCAGAAAACCTTTTTACCATCGGGAAAAAGAGTTTCTTCAAAAACAATTATTCTTAGCTGAATCGATCGCGCTGAACACGAATATGATGAAGATTTTTAAGAGAAATTTCGCGGAACAACACGTACAGCCAAAACAGCAAAGAAGGCATGAAAGCAAGCAAAAAAGATGATGCTGTCCTATTTTTCAAGCACGCGTTCAACTTGGTTCTTCTCCACTCCCCCCTCGAGGCATATGCTGCATCCATTTAGCGCGGCGCAGTGGGGCTCCATTTCGTGGCGTGGTGAAGCTCCATTTCGTGGCGCAGTGGAGGACGCATATAACTATATATCCAGAATCTAAACCTCATTTTTTCAGGGCCAGCGTCGGGTGAACACAAGGCAAATAAACAAATACGATTTTACAACATTTTTTTTTATTTTTGTTCTAAATGTGTTTAGCCATTTTCGATTAGCGCTCCATATTTTGTTGCTGTTGGAATCAGTAAGTTGGTTTTTTTTAGTTTTCTAGTTCACCTTTTTGGCGCTTTTGCCGTTTGGTCCCCAGGCGAAGGCTGGTATAAGGCTGGCTAGAAGCTAATGTCATCCTGAGCTCAATTCTTATACCAGACTAAGCCTAAGCCTAAGCCTAAGCCTAGTATCAGTCCAAGCCCAAGTCAAATGCCAGCCTAAGCCTAAGCCTAAGCCTAATACCAACCTAAGCTAACCCATGTTGGGGACCGAACAGCAAAAGTGCCAGCAAAGTTTTTGGTATCGGCTATATTAATCACTTGGTTTATGTTCACGAGAAAATGTTATCAGTCCAATCAGCTATCAGTTCAACGACTTATTTGGCATTAACAAATACAGGAAAATCCTTTTCGTTCAGGGATGTCATCAAGACGAAAAGGAAGCTCAAAGTCAAAGTCGGAAAAGGACGGTCAAGTCCCTGCTACTGTTACCATTACGGCATCAGCTGTTGCTGCTCGAGAAAGAGACGGACGGATCGGTATGCCTGTCGCCGCCACACGATCGGGTGGAATATCTAGACACGAAGATGAACGAGTCAAAATCAATGTTCTTGCGACGTCGTGCGCTGTTCAAAGCACTGCCGCATCTCGAGAAGATGGACGAATTAAAGTATCAGTTGTGTCCTCTCGCCTTGATTTGTTCGCCAGTTCTTCGAAGGATTGCACTGGGCGAGTACACCGACCACTGCTGCGTTCTAGACCTTTGCGATTGCCACCAACCCAAACGTCCGATCCCAGTGATGGAGTCAGGGCACTTCAAGATGAAGTCCATGCACTTACAATCGATGATCAATCCACTGCGTCCTGTCCAAACGCTCTACCGTCCGAGACTGCCTATTGCCAAGCTTTACGCTGCGAAGAAAAGCTTTTCCACGCATTCGATGGTAGAGCATTGGCGCTCGCTGATTGGGATCCATATGGTCGAAGGCTGAAAACTGATTACTGCGTTATCACTGCAATCCGTTTCTTTGATACACAGGAAATTGATTACAAAGTTTTGATTTGCACCTGTGACTGCAGTCTGGAGCAGTGCTATCGACTCACAAATTGTGACATTCAACAGCCCGTATCACCCGATTTCATCCGGAATGAAGAACGCCTTTACTGTATTCATAGACGTGCTGCAATGAAACTTCATATTGAAATCAATAATATGGATAACGAAAGTAGGCGTGGGAACATTGAATTAGTTCAGACTGATCCAGCGTTCCTTTGGGTGGTCGAGGATGACGTTTCTCAGACTTTCGGCGTGATCCAGCAATCATACACGGGCTCAGTCAAATGCGTGGTATGCAAGAAGGAGAAATGTCTTCACGTCAGCTTTTTTGGGCGCGAGCAAGAAAACTACGGGTATGAGAATCAAGCTCCGACTTGTGAAAACTTTGACTTCGACCCTACCGCCGCTGATGATGTCATATCTCGAATGAATTTTCCGTTGGATGGAAGAATATTACAAGAGTTCCAGTATCCAGTCGAAGGGTCCCTGATACCTGAAGCATCTGACGGGGTTTGCGAGCATGGCAATGAGTGGTCGAAGTCTGATCCAATTCTCTGTGGTTGGATTGCCAGTTCGAAGTGTATTATATACAATAGCGAGGCTAGACCGTACGACGGCGGCAGTGTTTATTTTAGGTGAGCGCAGTGCTGTATATAAGACAATAACTACGATAGAATGATAGAATTATGATTTCAGGAAGACCACTGGTGACTGCAACTGCAAACTCTTCTTCGATGGCGCTGAACGAGGCCTTCTAAACATAAACAACAAGATTTTCGTCGAGTATTGCTTGTTGTTTAAATACGTTTCCTTCTTTTGTCGGAATGGACTCACGTTAAAAGGATTCTACGACAACTTGGAAGAATTCAACAGGTAAGTGTCCTTTTCGTATGTGCCTAGGCGCCCGGTTCATATGCGCCTGTATTCCTGCTCTTACGGTTTTAGATGGACTGGAAATGACCACATCTCCTACGATCGGCTGTATGTTGCGTGGAACGCTTTCATATGTCTGACAAGACCAAAAATGAAGATTTTTGTTGTACGATCTGTAAGGAGTAAGTGGTGTAGCATATTTGCATCTTTACACGAAATTGCAAAGTGTCCCTTTTAGACACCCTGAGACTGTGATTCTCGATGGCACAGCTTAATCTTGCGCAAAGGATTTTCTGCCTGCGCTCGATGTGGATGTCAGCAGTATTCGAACTCTCTTTGGAACGGAACAAGAGGACCGTGTTTTCGTGCGCGATCAAAAGGCGCGGAAGCTGCTGCTCCAGTTTGCAACTGGCAAATATGGTGGGCAAAAGAAGGAACTGGAGCCAGTTGAAGTCACCGAGCTTTTGGGGAAGTTGTCCACTGATCGACGCGATCTTCACGATCTGGTTTTGGAACTGGCGGCCAACGGTCAGTGTGTGGCCCCCCCAGAGTATCAGCTGTTGCTTCGGGAGTTGAGCAAGAACACACCAGTATGCGCCTCGATGCAGGCTGGCGTCAACGACCAGAACCTTCTTCGATTACTGCGAGATGTCATTGCTGGTACCATCGACATCGTATCTCCTGCCGAGTCGAAAAAGATCTCTTTGCTATATAGAAAAACGCCTGCGATTATGGAGTGCCTGCTTCCAATCAGAAGAGCTCTTGGCTGCCTTCCCCTCTTGGTGCGGCGCATTGTTGGCGCGATGTTGGACATTATGGTGAGCATGTATCGGAATTCTGCTAAAAGATGTGACAGCGATTACACTGACACTTGTTCAGTCGACCAATCATTATCCTTTTTCCCTTGCTGGCAACCAGAACGTGGTTACGGGAAGTACGACGATAGAACTAGGATCAACCGAGATGAAGCAGACAGTTGTACCAAGTTTCGACATGGTCATAAGGTGTTGGGACCTGGCATCGTCACTTATCTTTGTCAGCATGGAATCTGCTATGGCTACGCGGTCATGGAAAGTTATAAGTCCCCCCGTATGCCATTCCAGGTATTTATGACGAGGTATACGCCCAAGAATATAATTTATGATAACGCTTGCAAGCTGCATCTGTATTGTCTGCGTCGGGAGCCGTATCATTTCAAAGATACTCGGTTTTTTGTCGACAAGTTCCATTGGTTCAACCACAATGCGTGCTCTATCGGATATGACATCAGGAGGTACAAGACAGACACGTCCTTGGCTTCGATTAACTCTCAAGCTTGCGAGCAACTGAATTCGCGACTGGTGAAACTGCGGTCTTCGTTGTCTTACATGAAGTATAGTAAGTTCATGGCTACTCTGAAACTATTTTTAGCTATTCGGAACAGGTCAGTTTCTTCGAAACAGTAAAAAATATTTTACTTGTCGTTTGAGCATTATGGCGAGATACCAGATGAGATGATTACATCAAATAGAAGATCGATCGTAATAAGCTCTCATCACTCCTATGGATCACGGATTCAAATAAAAAAAGTGAGCTGAGCTAACAAAAAATATATCAACGCTTACGTTTGCGTTCGCAATCAATACATTTAAAATTTTCGTCCCCACTTTTTACGCAGTTCACATGATACCAGCCTCCAGGACATTTACGACTGCACTGTATCCATTCTTCTCCTTCGATATGGAGATAACAACAAAATATACTTAGCCATTTCAGATGAGATGGTACCTTATCAATTAATACACCTGGAAATGGAGCAATAACTTGTTGATCCAGCATACGTTGCATATGTTGTTTTCTTTTTTTTTTTTTTTTCTTTTTTTTTTTTTTTTTTTTTTTCTTTTTTTGTTTCCTTCCATTTCTCGCGGAGCCTTGGTTTTTTTTGGTCCGGTTTTTTTTGGGTTTTTTTTTGTTTTTATTTCGAGGCAATACAGTGTACAATAACGAAGTCGGCAGCATACATTCTCTTGCGATTTAGTTGATGCTGCGTTTCGTAGTATGCTGGGCCGTCCTCGTGTGCCAAGTTTTGCCAGCCCCCCCCCCCTTCACAAGAAAGGTCCATAAAATGGACCTAAGCGGGGGTGCTTAGGAGTAGGGAACACAAACCTTTTTACTGAAAAATGAAATGAAAAATTTCCTCCCTCTTACCCTTCCCTAGTCCTAAGCCCCGACATTTTTTTGTCAGTGATGCATCCAGCAACAGTCAAGTGAGTGAGCAGCAATGGCGGATCACATCCTACAGCAATTTTCAAAGATCTATGAACCGGAAAGATTTAGGCCTACAAATATTAGTTCCAGTACAGCCCTGGAAAGCACTTTATTGCACAGTGGCACAGTGATGGAAAGCATGTGGCAACGACTTCCAAGGGTCTACCAAGAGACAAGGTTTTTGGTCGAAATTTTTCGTGATCTTACTTGAGGACTAGCGCTTGTAGCGAGATAAGCGTGTTGAAAGCGTATAGCGGCATAGAGAACGATCGAACCGACTGCTCTGGTGGGCCGACGATAAGAGACTGAGAAGAGAAGCTTCGTTGCACTGTCTTTTACGGACAAAGGTAAGCAGGCGACTACTTTGGTCAGAGACAGAAACGAAGAGTGAGCCGCAGAAAAGCAAATTAGGCATAGAAGGAGGAAAGAATCATATTGTAAAGTCACAGATCGACGATGCTTCTCCTGAGCTGATCGCACATACAGAAAATCGCGCATACAAGGGTTTCCCTTTTTCAGCAGACAACTCTGCTCTGCCGCAGTATTCCGTTTTCTACGCGAGATGAGAGTCTATGGGTTCTTTTGGTGCGGTGCAGTGCGATAGTAAAGTACACACGAATTGCGGTGGACTACGTGTGATCGTCCTTGGTCTGAGCTCTCCGTTGGTCACCCCTTGTTTACCCTACGTCATGTTGGTTGTCAAAGAGCCGAACAAACACTTAAAAGTCAAAGCTAACTGAAGCCATCGACCGCTTTTGGTCAAAGCATTTAATCTCACTGCCCACGCGTGAACATAAAACGGAACGGGTTATGTGTTTACTAAAGCACCTACGGGTAGGTGCACATTTACCTGCCACAAGTCGTTAGTTGGATCGCAATAGGCACCCACCCAGGGCACCTTGGACAGATTACCATTAGGACGTTTCGCGTTGGCAATAACTCCATTGCAGCTTTTAGTGGCGACATTACAGTAGCTGTCCAGAAGACCACTTGCATCGTACATTATCGGTTCTGCTTTGGACATGTCCACTTCGTACCAGCCTGAATCTTTGAGTGCAGCCAAAGTTAAATTAGACGAAACTGACTTCCATGTGGAAATAGGCGATATCACTTCATCTGGAAAAAATCTCTGACCCCAATGTGCATCGTCGGCAGGTTTTTGTAAGGCCATCAGAAGATCTGTATTTCTAGAAAGTTCAGCACCAGCTAAATTAGGGCATCGAAAGTAACTAGAAACCACTTGTCTGACAGGGGGTGATATGACGACGTTTGTTTCGACAGGATATTTGCTGCCGTTTGGGTTCATCCAATTATACGTCACCTTTCGCCACGTCATGTTTTCAGTTAGAAGCAAAACGTGCGCACGAAAAATTATTGTGACGTCATAGCACATCATCATTAGAGGCAACTAATTGCGTAAAAGTTATAGCAAGCGTCATATTGTAAATGCTCATCGTCAGCTGAGAACACATAACTTTTCCTGTCTGCTCCCTTCTGTTTTCCTCGGGATTGTACACTCCTCCCTCCCTTTGTGAGAGCGAGAGTCACAGCCGGATCGGATAGGGAAAATTTCGGATCGAATCGGATCATGTGATATATTTGTATTTTTTTTCAACGATTATTAAGCATCGACTGTTTCCTGAAGGTTTCTCCCATGATAAACATATAGTATTTATTATCATAGCGCCATAGTGCAAGCAGCGCCCCTCTCAAGGCTCTGCTGCACTGCCCATCATGGATTTCTGTGCTTCACAACTTGATACAGTGAAGAAGATTCATGCTCCTCATCAATGAGCCAACAGCTGCGTCGAACCTGGATAAGACTAAACTGTTCACGATATCAATGCGATCCGTTTAAAAAAGCAAGTTTTTACCTCGCGCAGGATCATCGCTTTGATTCGAACTTGTCACTGGAAGATTCAAATAAGAAGAGGCGTGACTGTATAATAAGGCTCGGGAGACAATGTGCAGAGTTTCATGCAGCAACACATTCGTCAAAATGTCAGTTATGGTGCTTGGGTGATCCCAAAACATGATTCGACCATGGGTGGGCGTTTACTCGCATTGTCATATACACATGTCGACGCACGCGCGAGTGTAACTGTCATCACAGTTACTAGCTTGCCCTCAGTTTACAACCCGAACGAATATAATCGAGTGAGCCTTCTTAGCGTTCGCTGCTTGCGCTTCTGGACTCAGAGCATCACGACTCACGCCATATGCAGGAACGAGATAGCCACTGACATTGCAAAGCGAAAGGTATTTGTAGGGGACATCCCAAGATCCGCACATTCCAAGGAGCTAGCATGTGAAGTTAACAATTTCCTAGCTTCGTGGATAATGTACATCGTCCGGCTTTTGCGGCTTTTAGAATTATGCTCACTTTGTCATTGACTTCATGGAGCGTTCACTAACGCAGCTTCATTTGCTCTACTCGCTATGGGCGACATGACATAATTAATGTGAAATGAAGTCCATGACTGGCGATTTTGTAGCGCAGTTGCGGATGGATTGCGTGGCTTATTGATGCGCTGTCGCCTCTGATCTTCAATTTGGACTCCTCCACATTCTTTTCGGCCCTCTTTTTGATCGAAGGTAGGTAATGTGGGTAATTAATCAATTAGTGGAGGAAGTTGCGATTTTCTTATTTTCACTAAATGCAAATATATGAATATTTTCAACAATATTTGCATATCAGCTCTAGTGCACTTGGGATTCGCGTCGGCGCAGGGCAGAGAGCGGTCGGTTTCTTTTCTCGCTCTCTACTCATGTGTCAATAAACAGGCGCGGATGCTCTGTGCCTCTATGCTCCAACGATAAGAATCAACACCACGCCATCTCACCCACGTGGCAGCGACGCTACTTTTGCCATTTTGCCATTTCGCCTCTTTCCAGATTGATTTTAAGCCCAATCAACATCCCACGGATCTTTCATCCCGCCAAGCTGGCACCCAAGAGGAAACCGGAAGGAACCACGGGATTGACTCCTCCAGCCAAATCCCAAACGACGATCAGAGAATTTTTGGACAACCCGTCACCTACCCCCGTTGACAACGTAGCCGATGCGATGGCCAACATGGGTATTAGTAAGTCGCTGGAAACCAAGATCGATAACATCGCCGCCAAATTTGACGATTTCGACTCTATTATTGATGAGCTCCTGACCAAGCACACTGCCCCTCTTAACTGTGCACTTGAGGCCAACACTATAGCAATCACGGCGACGAAGGAACGGGTGGACTCACTGGAAAATCGCACTGAAATAGTCAATCGCAATGCACGTATGTCCATCGGATGTTTCTTCAATTCCTCGTGCAAAGAATTTGACCTTGGGCCGAGAACCAGGTCCCCTGGATCATCCAAGAACCCCAGGACCCAAGAAAGTGCTTTGGCTTACTGCGGACGACTCTGTGCTAACAAGGCATGTGCACCTCGCTAAAAGTTTTTGGAAGCATCCAAACAAGTGCTAAAACATAGGCCGGGACAAGAAGAAGCTGTTTTTCAAAGTTTTAGCTGCACCTGAGCGAGTGGTCAAGAATGGCAAGCGATTAAAAAATGACCACAACTTGAATACTGTAGGGACTTGTTTGTTTGATTAAGTGTACCTGATTGTCAGAACCAGGATTCTGGGCAAGTCTACCTGTGTGCAAGAGCAGACAGATAAAGAAAAACGTGGACTGCAGATCGATTTCTCGGCTGTATGAAAAGTCGGTCTGTGTCTGGTCTGTGTCGTTCAGACAGAAAGAATTTTTCATTAGAAGGACACATATTTCCCCATCGGAAAGGTAAGAAATTTATTACGAATATATAAAGAATTTTGATGTAGACTTTTAGACTGATAGAGCTGAAAAATCGAGTCCTATGTATTTGTTTTTGGTTCAGGTCGAAGCGGTCTTCTTTTCGATTTCAAGCGGTCTGACTTCTAGGTAGGAAGATTGCAGAAAGAGGTGAGTTTTTTATGACGAATTTTACTGGAGCAATCTGCGAGCCGATATGGCAATCACCTAATCGATATCTTGGTCACAAGTGTGATTTCTGAACAGTAGGTTGATGTCCTAATCACATGAGAAATTCCTGAGTACCAGAGTAATTTCTGATCACCAGATCGATATCATGATCACCAGATCGGTATCCTGATCACCAGATCGGTATCATGATCACCAGATCGATATCATGATCACCAGATCGATATCATGATCACTAGAGTATTTTCTGTTAACTTTTTGATTTTGGCCATATTTAAACCAATATTCCATTTTTTAAATGTGGCATGTGATTTGATTTTTGCAGGCATGATTACAATACTTCTTCGCAATTCCTTGGGCGATGGAACGATTTCGGTGAACATATGGGACACAGTTGGCTCTCTTATGGAACGAGTCCGAGATGAGCATGGCATTGCGATTAACGACCAGCGGTGGATAGTGGAGGTGGACACTGGAGGAAGAGCTTTCGATTTTGTAGAAGATGTGGTCGAGGCAGCTGAATCTGCGGACAGAGAGGACGACTCATACGACGAAGGCGAAGAACTTGACGCTGGCGAGGAACCTGAAGACCGGCAGTGGACCTTCGCGAAGAAGAAAGAGATGGTGGAGTTCTACAATGCCTGTCAGGAATATCAAGGGTCACATGGAAAGCGAGGGCGACCAGCGAAAGGTTCAAGGTGGAAGACGTATGCATCAGTAAAAAAAACAATATCGTGGTGTTTTGGAGGCCCATTTTTCGCGCTTCAAGAAGCAAGTGGCGAATGGCGGTACAAGGGCTGATAAGTGGCGACGTGTTGACGCCATCGTGACGGAGCGGTTCGAGAGAGCAAGGACCGACATGCTGCCTGTCCATGAAAACGACTTGCGACAATGGGCAGTGGACGCAGCATCAACTATCGGCTTGTCATCACCAGTCAGCCGTCGGTGGGTCTCCAGATGGCAGAGACGGCACGATGTCGTATCAAGAAAAGTAAGCAAAGTCTGGGCAGCGTTGAAGTTACAAAAGGCGGCTGAAACTGAAGCAGCAGCAGCCGTGTTCCGACAGCAAGTGTTGGGCAAATTGGGCCAGTACGATCCAAGAATGGTGCTCAACACCGATCAAAGTGGCTATCAATACGAGTACTACAGTGGGCGTACGCTTTCACACAAGGGCGAACATGCAACACCTATCGCTATCAAGTCGATGGCCAAAACGACCCACTCGTACACGATAATGCCCACATTGAGCTTGACTGGCCAGCTGCAGTCGCCCTTATTTTTGGTCACCCAAGAAGTCGGCGGGAGGATGGGCCCGATGGTAAAAAAAAACGTACTTTCGACCATCAAATGTGATCGTCAGCTGCTCGCAGTCTGGAAAATGCCAGACCAGTCACATCGATTTCTACGTCTCCAATGTTTTGTCCCAAATCGTTACGAGCAACGCCTTGCTGATTCAATCTGTATCAACGCGATAATATTATCAAATTGCAATCGCTGGTCCTCCACTTGTTCAGCCACCATCAATTTATCCCAATCGGCCAATACGCCTTCTTTGCATCTGGCTTGCGCCCTGATCGCCCGCCGCCTTTCGAAGCCGTCAACAGCATTCTTTTCCCACCAACCCTCAATACCTGCAAGAATTGCACGCATAAGGCATTCATTCGATGCCCGTATTGTCAGGTGGATTTGTGTTTCCACGAATTTTTTGTGCAATATCACAACCATTTGGAAGCCCCAGCGAGTGTGCTCGATTGGAGTTGGGTGTGACTATTGGCCTCGATGTTGGTGTTTTTGTTTTTGTTTGTGTTGGGGTTTTGTATTTGTTCATGTGAAGTGCGTTGTTGCGCGTCCACTACAATGGAAAGAGGAGGGGGACAGAAGAATAAATCAGTGTCAGAATTATCTGTTTGATCTACTTCACTTCACCAAACATCCTTTACTCACATTCACATGGATAACTCGATCACATAAATCGATCATCAGGCACTTGCCGCACTTTCCTGGGTGGAGGGTCAAATAGGTCCCAGGACGGATCCCAAGACACAGAATCTGCGCTAGATTCGATTGTGATAACAGGTATTTTCAATCTCTCCTTTTCCTTCTCTTCTTCCTTCTTCTTGGCTTCTTCCTTCTCTTTGGCTTCTCTCCTGGCTTTCAGCTCGTTTGGATCAAAAAACCGCTTCAGGTAACCTGAAAATTTTCGGGCGAATTGCTTGGGCCTTGCATCTGGCTCCATGCGACTACTGGATATACCTCTATCCACACACTCTTGCGTTGTTGGAAATCCTGTTTCCCAAAAGTGCTCTGGCGTCCTTGCCTTCTTTACAGGTCTGTGTGTTGATCGGTGCCGACTGATCTGATTGACTCGTTCTTGCCTTGACTTCGGGGTCAGATTCAATGCATCGAAGTACTAAAATGGTCTGTGCGTAGTGAATGTTTGAGAGAAATCCGAAGCAAGAACCCTTACCTTTTCGCATGTGGGGCATTCATGTCCGCAGAGCTTGGCACGTTCGTCTTTCTTTCTAACGCATACATGCCCAACAGGCTTTGGTGGCCTCTTTAACCTATAACATGCAAAAATGTAAATTTTAGCAGAGAGGAAGTACCTCACTTACTCGTCAAAGCTGGCATTAAAAATTGAGTCATTCAAGGACAAAACTGGACTTGACCGCCGATGCACTGGACTCGATGAAGCCAACGGTCCTTCGCCTCTTGTTTTATTCTGAACTTGGACGCGCGGGTCGCAGCCGACAGCTTTCTCGACGATGGCACGCTTCTTTGCCACGCCGCTTCCAACCTTGCTACCTTCCTCGACTATCCAATTTTGATTAATCGCTTTGATGCCCACTTCGGCTCCTATGCGTTCTATTACTTGGCCAATCGTATCTGATTCGGAAACCACGATGGCGAGTGTCCCGACTACTTTTCGAATAAGTAGTCGCATCGTCCTCTAATAGCAAAATAAAAGATATAATTACAACCAGCTTGGGATTAGAGAAAATCGATCTAGCGATCAGGATATTAATGCTAGTATCAGAAATTGCAACTGATCAGAAATTATCCTACGATCAGGATATCGATCTGGTGATCAGGATATGGATGCTAGCATCAGATATTGCTAATGATCTGAAATTATTCTTCAATCAGGAAATCGATTAGGTGATTGCCATATCGGCTCGCAGATTGCTCCAGTAAAATTCATCATAAAAAACTCACCTCTTTCTGCAATCTTCCTACGCAAAAGTCAGACCGCTTGAAATCGAAAAGAAGACCGCTTCGACCTGAAACAAAAACAAATACATAGGACTCGATTTTTCAGCTCAATCAGTCTAAAAGTCTACATCAAAATTCTTTATATATTCGCAATAAACTTCTTACCTTTCCGATGGGGAAATATGTGTCCTTCTAATGAAAAATTCTTTCTGTCTGAACGACACAGACCAGACACAGACCGATTTTTCATACAGCCGAGAAATCGATCTGCAGTCCACGTTTTTCTTTCTCTGTCTGTTCTTGCGCACAGGTAGACTTGCCCAGAATCCTGGTTCTGACAACCAGGTACACTTAATCAAACAAACAAGTCCCTACATTATTCAAGTTGTGGTCATTTTTAAATCGCTTGCCATTCTTGACCACTCGCTCAGGTGCAGCTAAAACTTTGAAAAACAGCTTCTTCTTGTCCCGGCCTATGTTTTAGCACTTGTTTGGATGCGTCCAAAAACTTTTAGCGAGGTGCACATGCCTTGTAAGTAAGCACTGATTTTGAATTGATTTGACATGGTTTTCTGTTACTCGCATTGTAAAATGTGCGTGGTGGAAT
>JASANH010001110.1:0-20201 GCA_030248295.1 Mesodorylaimus sp. YZB2_4 | reverse complement strand
GTTCTTGCTTCAGTTAGCTCAATCAACAGTATGTACGTTCCGTCAACTGTTTCTGCCTCTTTTGAAACGTGCGATTAACCCTCTATTAGGTAGCTCGCAAAAATCCGTACAGGTATATAGTGAAACTTCAATAAAAGGCTAGGCAGCCAGTTCATGGTTCTTTACGTGCTATTTCAATGTCTTTAGCTCTTTCCGGATTCACAGCCTATTGTGCCGGCAATGAGGGTGCTGCAAGTGACACGTGGATCGACATTGGCAAAGCAAAAGGTATAATGCTTGACCTGGGTTGGCTAAGAGCGATGTTACATTCAATTTTCGTTCAAGGGACTTTGACAACAATACAGAAAGGCAAACTGTCATTTCTAGCGTTCGAAATAAAAGTAGCCGATTTTTATGAGCTGTGCAATAAATGTAAAAAACAAAAGAGCGGATCACCGATCATGTGGTACACTGGCAAATTCGGCAGACCCTATAAGTATTGGATTTATGAATGGAATCGATACCCTGATGTGGGTGAGAAAGGAGACTGCGGATATTATAAATAAAAGATTATGCTGAAAAAGAGATTCGGTTGGAACGATAGGTTTTTATATAAAATGAGTAATGACATACTAATTCCATAAATAAACGAATAATTTATTTGAATTATATTTGCTTTTTTTGTAGAATGTTTTGTAACAGCATTTTGACCCACTAACGATATGCATTTTAAAAAAAATTCTCCTCATCTGACTGGCTCACTTGCTCAATATTTTCCAACCATTGGACGTTTTGTTTCTGGAAAGATCAATTGTGCTCTCCGCATACGTTCTTCTAAAAATAGTATGTGCCGTATGCGTACAACAAGTTAGGTGTTAATTTCCCGCCCCCCCCCCCCCCCCCCCCCCCCATCAAAGAGCAATTTATCTGAACCTTCTACAACTGAAGATCAGGAGTAGCATTCACCAAGACAAATGTAGTCGGCAAAGTTGTAGCGATGCCTCTGAAATGTGCTTATTATTCGACGACTAGTATTCTGGCTTAGCGCAGCGAGTGCAGATGCTGCAACTCGTACCGTGAGTGACAACCTAGCGAGTCGAGCTAGGTGCCGTACGATAGCAAACGTAAGACTAGTCAACGAGACCTTTTACTTCTACAACCGCACGGGACAAACACACAATACAGACTGACTGACGAAATCTCGACAGACCACAAAGCACTGGCGCATAGATACATCAAATGGCAAGGCAACCAATCATAAGCACGCAAGGCGTGGCTAACTAGAGACGGGCAGGAAGGAAGTGTCTGACTCACCGGCAAGGCCGTCTGGGTCACCAGATCGAAAAAGAGAGGGGGGCAAACCAAATTCGAATAGCCACACCCTTACATGGCTATCTTGCCCACAAACCGTGGACTTCCACTGTCCACCAGTCGGTAGAAGTCTCGACGGCACCAGGATCTCGCTCCTATTACCGAGGTCTTCTTAGCCTTCGGGTCACCACAACGAGGGACTCGGCCCAACATTGGGCCCCTAACTGGATGGACTTTGCGGTCAAGGACCGAGCCATGACTGGAACAGTTGAAATCCCAGATTTCGAAAGAGAGTTAGCTTAGACTGGTGACCCGCTACCCGTCCCAGTCGATACCAAATACGCACATTCAAAAATACACGCTACCATAAAATGATTATCAATGATAAGACTATCAATAGCCACACCCTTACCCAAAGGGGGGCCCACTATTCACAAGGCTTAGCAGGAAAGTCCTGGAACTCCAATCAATACTATACAGCGCGTGACTTACATAACCCGTGCGGTCCTAACTACGACTAAGATTATACATGATAACAGTCCCACACAAAACACAACATACCGTACTGATAAGCAGCCAAGGGCTGAACCATTCTTTCCTCCAAAACGATTTCCTTTCTTCACTTATCACGTCGAACCGAACGCGAACGAGACGGACGGCGACGACCACCACGACGAGGCGTCGGGATCAACATTGGCGATTGAGACGTATCCATAGCTTGAGCCGCAGTCGAAGCATTCGCTTGAGCAATATCTTGGGACGGCATGGCCGTAGCTGGGGCACTTTCTTGAACCATCTGATTGTACACGGCTTCCAACGTAACAGCGAGCGTGGATCCCAAGAAATTGGCTTGAAATTCGTGCTTGGGCAACACAAAAGGCAAGGCCTTGTTTGGTTCCGTATCGTCAGGGTGCAGACTATCAGCCAATAAACGATAGGCGATCTTTTCTTCGGCGTTCAATTCGTTCCATTGCTATTGAGCATCTCGCAACCGTTTGTAAATTGGCATCGATCGCTTGATCCAATAATGACGATTTTGACTATCGATCGACAAACGGGCGGTTTCCAATACTTTCGGCGGCGCGGTAGGTGGTTCCACAGGCGCAGGCCTCGAAGCAACTGGTTGAGCAGGTGGTGCAGGCATGGCCTGAGCTTGTCTGACGACGGTGACGACGCTTTGCAGTCTCGATCTTGACGTTGGCTGCGACGCAGGCGGGCGATTTGCCGTCGAGCGAGGCACAGTCGGTGCAGACGATGACGCGGCATTAGCAGCATTAGCAACTGCAGCAGCTGATGGACGAATAATTCGGACGTTGGACGGCGCACCCAACCGACTCAAAACGGATTCCTGTTGTCGTGCATATTCGGCGGCTTCCTCTTGCTGTTGTTGTTCCTTCAACGTTTGTTCGTCCCTGAGACGTTTCTCACGATCCGCGGGCGTTTCCCATCCGATTTGCCACTTCAATTCTTTAGACAGCCAATCGACTTGATCAGCTAGCATTTGACAACACGGCCGGGCCGTAGGATCTAACTTCGGATCGAGTCGATTCAAATCGGCCAAAAATTCATCAAGCGTTTTGAACGGATAGCTGGCTTCGGGCGTATTTGGCAAGACCAACGGCGGCAACACTTCCGGAGCGATCAAACGCAGTCGATAAGCATAAGCGCGGGCCTGGCCCGTCCATTCTGGCGCGTCCATCAAAATCGGGTATGACACGTGCAAATTGCGAATCGGAATTCGATCGACCAGCACATCCAACGGGACCGGACGGCAACCTGGCAAGGCCATGATACCCAATCATTTCTGATCTTCGACAATCTTTGAGACCAATGGGGGTTCTGTATCAAATCCAGGACTTTAGGCGGGATTCCTTTCTGTTGCAAGACATCGATCATCAGATATTCGCCTTTGGGATTGAACATGGTGATCACTCGAACGAACGGTCCCCTCTTGGCGGGGTGCTTGATGCCAGGCACACCAGACAAGGCCTGGAACTGTTTCGGATCCACCGCATCCTTGATCAACGCAACGAGCAGGGCGCATTCTTCAACCATAATCAAATGACTAACCGTAATATTATCGGGCAAGGCCGCGATCACCTTCGAGGCTGGGTCCTTCGGATCTCGAATTTCGAATTTGCGCTTAGGAATGGACCAACACTCGATGTCCATCGAACAGAAACCACTGTGCGCAAATTGATCGACGATTTCATCCCATTCTGAGCTAGCCGCCCCGGGCGGAGTACGTCCATAGTTGATTGATACGTTCCTGGAACGAGTCGGGTGCAATCCAATTTGCCGCAACCCATTGTTGACGTGCAAACGAACCAACGGGAATTCCAATGGACGGAAGCCGTTCCATCCGCATCGAGATGAGATGTAATGCGCTGCAGCAGCGTCATGGGCGAGCGACCATTCCTTCTGATTCGGCTTCGTGCCATCCATCGTTTCATATCTGGCTTTGTCCGGGGCCAGATCGATAGCAGCGTTCAACTTGATCGCAAGGCGATGTCGGGACGCGTGTTCTTCACGAGCCGGCGTCATCATGTACTGTTCGTAGGCGTGACGATCGAGCGCCGCGGTCTCCCCGGACATCGTGACGGATTGTTCGAACGGGCCAGGCCCTGTAGCTTCGGCTTCGAACTCTTCGTTGAGTACCTCGTCAATGACTTGCAAATCGTCGACTGACGGCTGGGTTTCCATAATCATGTCGTCTTCGTGACGCGATTCCGATTGATCGGTTTCCATTTGATCGGGATCAGCAGCCCTGGGCTGAACTTGCTCGACGTTGGTGGCTGTGTCCATGGGTTCTGCTTCAGCCCGCTGCCACATCAATTGGACAGGGGCGACGATTCGTTCGTTCTCGTTATCGAAGATGGCTCGGGCCAATTCATTGACTGGAGTTGAGTCGGCTTGCGCGGACAAATGATCGATCAGACCCTGGGTCTGCTGACGCACACGCGATCGATGAGCTGGTGTAGCCTGAGCCGGCGATTGATTTTCGAATGCGGTCCAGAACCGTTCAGCTAACGTTTTACGGAACTGTTCTTTGGCGGCCTCGCACAGTTGATCGACTTGCTGACGGAATGTCGTCGTCACTGGCGTACTGGTACGAGCAGGCAAGGCCTGGTTCTCGGTCGGTACCGGGTCGTTTCCACTGGGTGGCGAACTAGCCATTACCATTTTTGAATTTGATTAGAAAAATATTCACCGCAAAATAATCGACTTTTTTAAACGAAACTTGCGAAAACAACGTTATTCTAGAAAATCAGGGCAATTAGTATGAGAATCACACTGACCAGGACCAGGGCCACCGCCAGGCCAAAAACCGACTGAGAATCCTGACTCACAAAACCAATCGTCACTCGGGACGAGAACCAAATCCTATGATGATGAAGCACCGACCGATGAGAGGGCCTGTGCCCAAAACGAGGTCGGGTCTGTGACCAAAACAGATAAGCCAAGGGCTGAAACGAGCTCCAAATTCGAGGCAAAGGCCAAAACCGGGCAAAAAGAACCCAAACTCGTACCATAGTCGAAAGAAAACACCAAATGGGCTGCTAATGCCCATGATCAAGAAAACGGGGAAGGAAAGAAAAATTCTAATACCCAAAGAAAGGACGAGGAAGAAAAACTGAATAAGGGGAAGGGAGAGGTAATCTAAATGGAAATATAGACGTGGGAATCGGCGAAAGACGGACGAAACTTCAACTAAACGAAGGCACTAGCACCGTAGGCCTGACGAGACGGAGAAAAACGAAAAACGAGGAAAAAACGACACGCGACGAAAAACCAAAACGAAAACCTGACTTATATACCAACCTGACTTAGATAATCGACCTGACTTAGATAATCGATCTAAATACCGACCTGACTTATATACGATAGAAAAAAGAAAGAGGCCACTCTCGGCGGGCGCGACGAAAAAACAATGAGTCAAGCGCAAGACCGAGCCATACGGCGTCAGTCCGCGCGCGCCAACAACCAATTGTAGCGAGAGGCGGGGCCACCCGGCCAGCTCGGGGTGGCGAAACGATACCAACAGACCAATCCCAAACAACGACGGCAAAAGGCAGGGCCTACCGGGGCACCCGCACTTTCTAGAATGTACGAGGCCGAGCGCAGCTATTCACTCCACGGCTTGGCCGAGCCCGAAGCGAACAAAAACTAGACGTGACCCAGACTAACTTCCTGTAAACAAGGGCCGAGCTGCGCCCGCCGCACCCGGCAGGCCGGACGAAACAAAGGACGCAACGGACGAAAATAACAACCCACAGAGCCTATCCCAAAAACAACGCCAAAACATCCTGTACTGAAAAAGAAATCGTGGGAACGGAGAGAAACGAATAAAACTTGACTTACCGTAAGAAACACTCAATCGACGAGGGGGGACACTTAGATAAGAAATTTGATGAGAAAATTAGATAACCAAACTTAGAACTTAGAAAAGACCAAATCCGGGGAAAAATAGCTGGGCAGCCCATGTCATGACTAAAATCGGGGAAGACCAAAATTGGGTAAAAGAGTAGAGCCACTAGTCGGGAAAACCAAAATCGGGTATCGGGCAAGACCTGTACCAAGGAGTCGGGAATCGAGGCAGACAAGGTCTGGACCATAATTGGCAGATAGCTTCTAATCAGTGGCCACGTCGGCCGTGGCCGTGGACGGGGCAGATGAGTCCAAATTCGGGTCGGCACTTCGCACATTGGCTTGGCGAGCACATTCTTGATCGGCTAGTTCGATTGCTTTCTTGTACGGCCTGGCCGTGCTAGCGAAGACTGATCGATATTGCTGATAATCGAAAACCTTGGTTTTGGGCGCGGCGAATAGACGGTTTGAACCTTCGAAAAATTTCACCATACGCTTGGACGAGTCCCAAGTCTTCGACAAACGGAGCAGCTCCGCATCCATTGAATCTGGGGCGACAATCATGGCTGGCAACGGGGAACGTCCACTTGGATAATAGAACACCCAAACCACTCGACCAGGCATGGCCTGTGCATCAGTCAAAAATTCAGCTTCGACTATACGCTTGCCAAATTTGACTTTCTTGACCAGTCGAGTCGTCTTTGCTCGCGTAGGACTGGACATGGTCAGACCATGGATTACTGTTGGCGCTGTTTCAGGCTTTGACACATTGGGTACTTCATCTTCGTTATCATTGTCAGGTGACTGCCTGCCATCATCGCTTGACGAGGACTCTTGAACGGGCATGACCCTAGGTATCGCAGAAGCTGCGGGAACTGCAGCTATCTTGCCATTCAAAGACTGTGGGCTCGACGCTATCTTGCCATTTGACGACCATGGGTTGGAGTTGACACGCAATGGAATAGCTGACACGTGGTTGAACAACAGGTCGATAACATTGCCTCGATAATCGGGATTGATGACACTAGCTCCCACTGAAATCATCTGCTCACAGGCCTGACCTGAACGTGGGGCGATTCGACCATAATGAGGAGCGGGAATTCGCAATTTCAAATCGGTCTTGCACAACGCCATACCACCAGCACTGGCCAAATCGAAGCCAACATCTTCTGAAGGTGAACGAACCAGGGCGGAGGCAGTGTCGGATAACTTGACATGACTTTCTTGGTTGCATAATGGGCGAGACTTGAGAACGTTGATTGGTGCTTTTGATGTATCATTCACTCTGGCCTGGCCAGGTAACACTGACGAGATTATAGATGCCGACGTATCTTGCTCAGAACGATAAGCGGATGGGTCAGGGACATACGCGTCAAGGACGACTCCTGACAAAACTTTTGGCTGATCGGACAAATTGAATACGGGTTCCTTGAACGTTTTTCCCACATCTTCTTTTGTGCATAATCCACGAGGAATCACCACATCCAGACCACTTGTGGTGTGTGGACTTCGATCAATATAGAGCACAGGACGGTCCTGGACTTGGAAGCCATTCAGAACCACATCGACGTTGCCTTTCGATCGGGGCGGGATCGCAGCTGGACCATACGCGACAGTCGCGTTACCCGCTGGCAAATCAGGTTTGGCGGACGCAAAAGGGATTTCCACACCCTTCAATTCACCACCGCAGTACAGCACAGTTCGCTTACTTTCAGAAAGTGTGTGCTTATACCGATTATTGATGTCCTGGCCCAATAGCATGGTGATAAGACCTTTGGGGTCATGCAGAAGTACCACTTCGTGCAGCACAGTGACCATATCAAACGTCAAATGGACGTGACGAGTTCCAATAATACGGGGCTGATCGTTGTCGATGGACCGGAAGGACAATGGGCATGGATCGACGGTCCCATCCCAATCCGGGTGGATTTCTGAATACAGCTTATCCGAAATAACAGATGCCTGCGCCCCAGAATCAATAAGGACCTGCACTCGGCGGCCATCAATACCGATAATTATTTCGGGTGATTCTCGACGTTGTAGGGGGCGAACAATTGGAATGTCCAGAGCAGTGACACGCAAGGCGTTGATATGTCGAAATGCAACTCGACGGGAATGCTCATCGCTATCAAAGACCCAACCAGGCTTAACGGCGTCTGACGGAATAGCATGGGGGGGGGCACGACGAAAAAAACAGGCGGCAGCGGGGCAAATGGTTCGATCAAGGATCGCAGCTGCCTAGTAGCCACAGGCGGCAAAGAGTCGGGCAATTGACGAGAATGAGCAGCCACACAGCTAACATGAGCTGAGGGCGTCGGAGCTGGCTGAGACGGCGGAGCTGGCGTCGGATGTGCACCTTGGGCAGTCGGCGCTGACTGCTGTTGCATGGGCGGTGGGGCAGGGGCTTGAGGCTGATCATAATGCGGTCCAGGACCGTATTGACTGACGTGCTGTTCATGGGCCTGCAGTCGACGGACACTTTCCAAGTCGGACTGATACAAATTCGGGCACCGCAGCCGACCATGGCCGGGAGTTCGATTACACATGCCGCAGAAGGGACGCCCAGGGCAGTGAGCGGCAATGTGGCCAAGCTGATGACATTCGCGGCATTGCATGTTAGCGGCGTTCAACGGGATCGGCAGGGGAGCAATAGTATCGTAGACATGACCAGTATCCGGCGAACGATATGGTCGCATGCCCAAACCTTCGGCAGGTGGACGAAATGGCTGCGAGACACCAGCAGAAATAGGCACGGCGTACAGACCCAGGCCAGGCGCTGGAATCATCGGGTTAGGTGGACGAGGCGCACCCCAGGTGTGAGGATCTCGAGGCATTCCAATAAACGAAGCTGGACCACTAGCAGCTTGCATGGCAATTCGGTCAAGGACCTGAGCTTGTTGAGGCGTCCAATAGGCAGGCGCAGACTGTTGAGCATTAGCTTGATATCGCCCCTGAGGCTTGGAATACGATCGCTGGCCAGGCGGGACGGAAAATGGTCGGTTACCAGAGCCACGGAAATATTGCGGATTATTGGGTGGTGCCATCACATAATACGCATCGGCGGAATTTGACGTTTCTTCGTGCCCTTCGGCGGAGACTGCTCCAGCAACGGCAGACGGGCCAGACCCGGGTTTCTTCATAGTCGCAGCAGATGGATTTCGCAGCTGCCACTTTGCGGCACGCAATTTCACATCCTCGAAAGTCGTTTTCTGGGCAGCGTCAATATGGAAGTCTTGAATAAGCTTGGCCAACTCAGACGGCACATGCTTCCTGAAGGCGTCGATGAGGGGCCATCGCAGGTAGTCGGAGGAAGCCCCTGGATAGGCGCGTCTGGCAGCCTTTTCCAAACGATTTCCAAAGTCGAGATACGATTCGCCAGGGTTAGGTTTCAGTTCCTGGAACTGGGTGATCAAATAGGATTCGTCGTGCAGCTGGAAATGGGCGCACATATCGGTTTTCAATTGCGTCCAAGAGACGGAGTTCCATTCAGAGGCCCGAGCCTTGTAATCGGTGAACCATTGCGTCGCTGTATCGGTCAGGTACATGGGCAACAGCTGCAGCAGCTCAGCGTCGGTGGCATAGCCGTAGACTTGCATTTTCGTATGATATTCATGGAGCCATTCGTCGAGGGGGGGCGAGTCAGGGCCACCAGTATACGACGTGATCATCAATCGAGGGACCTTGCCCTTGTCGAGCGCAAGCTGCAATTTTGACATTCGAATTTCGGCATTGGATTCGGTTCGCCGCAAGCGCCCAGGGGGCGGAGCCGTCTTATTGTTCGCTTCACGACGTTTACGCACTTCATAATCACGGGGCGCAGCCGCTTCGCCGTCTGATTGGTCGGTAGCATCGTCGTGGGCCGTCGCTTCTGGCAAGGCCAGTACAGATTGGGCCTTGCCGCGGGCTGGTCGAGGTGATTTCGGTTTAGACAATGCCACCATATTGTCTCGCAGCGATTTAATCTGTTGGAACATTTCGGACATCGCTGCTGTCATTTCAGAAGCCAATTTTGCCATGGGCTGCGACGGGTTGACTGGCGGTGCCGGGTGACCATTCCCCTGGGTGTTGGCGGGCGGGGGGTCGTAGCCATCATATTCTTCCATCACTTGGTCGTATTGCTGGGCCAAATCATAGGCCTGCTGATCGGTGTAACCATACGGGCCCTGGGCTCCGAACTGTTGCTGATCCACGGGTGGCGGCGGTCGATGCTGCGGAGGAACAGACAAGGTCTGGGGTGGCGCAGAATCAGGCAAAATGTATCGATTCGTGACCAAATCGCGTTGAAGCGGCTGACGGGTCTGGGGGTGCAGATATCGGATACGAATAGGCAGGGGGACGTAATGGATGACATCGTCGGGGTACCCCGGGTTTGGGTGACGAGCTTCATGAATCCAGAATTGCATCAATCCAGTAGTTGGACCAAAAGCCACTGCGGCTTCGAGCTGGGCGTGCGCTGCAGCAGCGACTCTGGCGGCCTGCCGCAGGGCCATGAAATCGGATAATTCGTCGGGTTCACGTGCAGCACGTGGTGCCAAAGCCGAAAGAAGTTGTTGCCAAAAGACGGGATCGTTGATAGCCAGCAATTCATTCCACGTGAACCATCGTTCCTCGGAGACGAGCGCAGGGGGGGTGGGACCGGGACCCTTAGACGCACCCACTGAATCAGCGGTACTTACGTGCACAGCCGTCGTGGCCGTGGTTGTTAACGAATCGGTTCGGGACTGGGCCGTCGCTTGGGCACGCCATTGCTGTCGCTCGGCATCGAGACGGGCTTGATCGCGTTGAACTTGACGGGCTCGTTCGTCTACTCGGTTCTCGTATTCTTGCAATTCTCGAGCTCGTTGGCGGACCAGGTCCGACTCTGTCGTTGATCGGTTACTGTGCGGATCTAACACGGGCGGCACCAGCCATGGGATTCGTGGCGGGGTGTTGCTGGTTGCCACCCCTGGTGACGTACCGATAGGCGGGTTACTGGCCAGGCCAGACGATTGCTGGCCGCTGGACTGATCGATCTGAATCACCGAACCCTGACTAGGCGGGCCGGGATTGGGCGGGGTCGACGTTGCCATTTGGTCGTCGACTGGATCCAGTAGATTCGAAAATCAGTGGAAATCGGGATAATCGGGACAGACAGGGTCTGGGTCAATATCGAAATCGAAATCGAACGAAATAAACGGACGAAATACGTAAAATAATTCACCAACCGAACTTCTGGGTTCGATCGGGCATGGGAACCAATGTGACAACCTAGCGAGTCGAGCTAGGTGCCGTACGATAGCAAACGTAAGACTAGTCAACGAGACCTTTTACTTCTACAACCGCACGGGACAAACACACAATACAGACTGACTGACGAAATCTCGACAGACCACAAAGCACTGGCGCATAGATACATCAAATGGCAAGGCAACCAATCATAAGCACGCAAGGCGTGGCTAACTATAGACGGGCAGGAAGGAAGTGTCTGACTCACCGGCAAGGCCGTCTGGGTCACCAGATCGAAAAAGAGAGGGGGGCAAACCAAATTCGAATAGCCACACCCTTACAACCAGTCGGGAAGGTCCCTAAGCTAAGCCCAAGCCCCCTCTCACTCAGTACGCCCTCATGTGGAGGTGCTTCCAGTAAAGACACAGGGAACCTGCCGTGAGAGCTGTTCACCTCTTGGGATAGGTCGGGATCGCCTTTTTCCGGGATTGGGATCAGGGCAAGCCCGATCGGGATCAGGATTTTTTGTTTAAGGGCGTACATTGTTTGCACACACGAAGGAGATGAGTCTTTTTTTCTCACTAAAGCACACTTTAGTCATCCAGGTTTCTTTAAGCTTTTTATCAGGTCGACTTTAAGTCATTATAAATACTGTAAGCTGACATTGATTAATACATTCGCAGCTTCGATACGCGTCCTGCAAATTTAGCCTGGGCCGAGTAAAATCAGTGTTGCTATCATTATCGATTTGAGCTGAAGTTGCCGTTGCCTCTTCATCGCAGATACGATGGATCCGAGTGTACCTAGCGTGCCTATGCATATCATAATTATTAGCAGAATCCCGATGCCCCAATGTCAGGATCAGGATCGTAATTGGGAGGGGTCAAATCCCGAAGGTATCGGGATCCCAACCTATCCCTAGTCACCTCACAGCCTCGCTGCGCGCGTGCTATCTGCTACGCACTACAGGCTACGCGCGAAGTATGGAGGACCGCTACATGCTACCCGACTACAGGCTACAGGAGCAGCTCAACGCTACACGAATGTTCCGCGCTATCGAATTTGCATCGAATTTGGTGATGGTTATGCGATTCGATAAATGGAATCAACAAGCTAGATCGGCCCATTTTAATGAAAGATTTCAGTCGAGTCATTTATTCAATGACTGAAGGAGAGGCTGAGCAGTGGTATACCGAAGCTGTTCGCTCTGGACTTCGACGTCGCTATGACAATTGGGTCAAGCATATTACTGATCACTATTGGGCACCTTTGGAACATCGAGCGTTATGGTGTTTAGCCTATCGAAAATCGTCCGCAGTGCGAGGGAATCACACCAACAATTACGTCGCGGTTGCCATACGGCTTTTCAAAGACATAGTTTTGACGAGGTATAATTTTTACTACATGGCAACCCCCCCCCCCCCCATTTCAATCTTGCCTCCTTTGTAGGACGAGGGCTTTCAACGTGATCGCATTTATTGATTTTGTTGTTTCGATAATAAAGAAATACTACGAGCGACGTCTTGGTCAGTTTTCTCTATTGCGAAATACTCGGCAGCACTTGTTGCTGAGACAAGCATTGGTGAAAGCTAGATCAGCCGACGCGAACTACATCGAATGCATTGGAGACGGCTTTTACGGGGTGAAAAGCTCGTCACGAGATGAGTTCTACTACAATGATGTTCAATCAGGTGTATGTTCCTGCTCAATGGGTGTGTTCGGCGCTTCCTGCAAACATCAAGCAGCGATTTACCTTCACCAAAGAATCGAATTTCCTTCTATGCCCCCAGTGACAAAGCACGCTCGGCGCGAAATGGCCGTCTTGGCCATCGGAAATGCGGCTAAAGATGTGGAATTTTATCGTGAGCTGGATGTAAGTGACTGCATTATGAGCAATCATGGTTCGTAGCTCGTGATGAGTTTATGCGCTTAAGTTTTTCCATTTTCTTGCAGGAAGAGGAGGACGACCATGGACAGCAGCACGACACACCTGCGAACTCGGAGGTGGGGATTGAATCAGTGGGCCCATGTTCATTGATTCCCGCTGACGAATGCAGTGTGGGCAGTGCCGGCGCAACCAATTATTTCGAGCCACGAGAGGAATCGAGTGAAAACACAATCCAAATCGAGTGTCTTTTTCTAGGCTGAAAAAGCGCAATCAAATGTGCTGGCGCTCTTGAAATCAAAGTTTAACGAGTTTGGTAACGACCCTAATATCATCGCTGGAATTAACAAGTTTGGCGTTAGATTATCAAAAATGCGGACAGCAGCCCAGCTGGCGACGTTTTTACACACTGCCGGGCCAACTATTGGGAAATTGGACCGTTTAAATGCTGGTGTACGTGTTCAGCCAACTAGCATAGCACAACGTCGTCCTGGGTTAACTCGTGGATCGAAAAAGTTACAGCAAGGAAGGAGGTCGACTGCTTATGGTCAGCCGCCTCAAAAGAAAAGGAAACATGATTTGAAAGCCAATGTGCTGAGAAACCAAGCGAATGGACATTAGCGTTGAATGTATGAATGTGCTGGAAAGCGAAGTAAAAATTCGAGTAGGGCGCCTGTGCACGGCTACTGATGTGCAGGCAGAGTCGCGCGACCGCGCACGTGCTTTCGTTGCGGTCACAAAGTGTCGCGGGAGGACGCGACACGAACTTTCTATCTATTCCTAGGCTTAGGCTTAGTCTGGCGCTTCCTTTTTTGCAGATTCGTCTGACTAAAAAATGCTTGTCTCCGTTAGCCGTGTCTTCTAAAGCGTGCGGGGATAGTAAACACATCCTGCTCGTTAATGCCGCGTCGACCTCCCGGCTCTAGCGCTGTGCCCTTCCCAAAAACTTCGTGTCGATCGTCTGTGACTGCGCACATCATTCCGAGCTCAGCACAACGGGAGTATAGCGTCATGATTGAGGAATAATTGCAGATCTTTTTCGTAAGAGCCATGTGGTCGTACTGACATTTTCTGTTAGCCGTGCTTCGCACCGCAGCTCATGACCTTCGAACCTTTCGGGAATTGTTGGGGTCTATCGGAATGTTATCGGTTTAATTGTCGAATGGATTTTGTTGCGTCAAACTTTGTGTGATATTGGGTAATTCAGTTTTATCTAGTTTATGTATAAAAGGTTTTGCGTTTCTCATCGGGTCCGTTTTTCGGTTGTAGTCCTAACTTCGGAGCTAGCTGCGAGACAAAGAAATTTTGTGTACGCTGAGGGCAGTTGTCAATTTGTTTGTCGGCATCTCACCGGAAGTAGGTTGGAGGGCGAGGGACGGTAGCAGCCCCTGCGAAGTGGTTGCAGGCCAGTGCGACCATCACGGCATTGGCGGACCTACCGTAAGGATTAGGCCCAACGGCGGTTGAATGCTGACTGGCTAAAAGCGCGCGCCGGTCGCTGATTTCGAAATTTCTCTGTGATTTAGGATCTGGTTTTTTCGGATTTCTTTGCGTTTTAAATTCATCGATCGGATAACAATGAGTGGACAAAAATTCCCTGGACGCGGTCGGTCTTTGATACACCGAAAGTTGAAAGTCCCCCGACGAGGAAGGCGGGCGTCGGACGTACCCCAGAGGCTGTTGATGTTTGCTGTGGCAGGTTGAACAACCACCACCGCCGTAAGTAGTATAGACCTATCATTCTTGCCCTGTGGTAGGTTCTGATACGAAGTTTTCGTGCGAGCTTCTTTCTGTAACTGATATCCGGATCCTCCTGTAGAAAGATCTTATTCTTTCTGGGTTGAACAGACAGAAATTTCCATTATAGTAAAGTTTTTTTCCACTAGGGGTCGCAACATTTTTGGTGACACCGGTGGGATAGTCGGTTGGTCGACGGATTCAAGAACAATGGCATCAGCGGTCGGGGTCTTCAAGTAAGGGATATCAGTTGACACTGTATTCAGAGTGTTCTAGTTTCTGTTGTTTATAGGCCAGACGACCACCTGATTTGGCAATTTTCGCTGGAAAAGTATCATTCGAAATTGAACTTGGCCTTTTCGGCTAAATTTCCAGATGTGCCGCCAATAGTATGATGACCTTATTAGAATGGCACTACAAAAGTAAAATGAGATAAATTGCTTTTCAGGTAAAATTCGAGCAGGCGATACCTAGTCATCCAAAGATCGATGCTGTGTAAGTAACAGTTATCCGATTTGGAGCAGCGGGCGGAGAATGGAGTCCAGAAATGAATGTACGCGATATGCTGGAAGTGGTGTTGAAGATGCTCGATGATGGACGTACACCATAGGTAAGCTAAAATTCTCCGGTGTCACCTCAGGGTCTAGTCGGATTAATCCGATCTGCTCCAAAAATTCCAATTTTGTCGGATCGGATCGACCAATTCGATAATTGAACTATAAGTAACGTTCCTTCGGGATCCCGATCGCGGTCGGGATTGCCCCTTTCGAACCCGGCAAAAACTGATCCGGATTGAATGTTGTGGAGATGTTTTAGAGGGTAAATGGAAGAGAAAGGTGACGGGAAGAAAATATATTTCAGAAGGGTGAACTGTAGAAACTTTAATGGATAATTGAACTGATGAAGAGGAAGGAAGGCATTTGTTTGCTAATTGGTGACTGATTCTCCGCTTTTTTGCTTGCTTAATTTTGAATGCAATAATAAATACTGCACTAAATATTTTCTAGGGAAATAGGTTTTTTTGGCTCTTTATTTTCTGGATTCTCAGGTTTGGTTGTAGGTTATCTACAGCGGATAAAAATGCGAGAAAAAACACTCTTTTGAAGTCCCCATCCCGAAAAAAGTGATCCCAAACGAACGCTAAAGTAAAAAAGTTATGTAAACAGCGCAAGACATCTTTATCCTTGAACCTGACTGATCTACTCTCTTTGGTGGTTGGTGATCACTATCAGCAAATTCATCTGTGAGGAAGTATGCAGATTTATCGGCAGAGGATCGATTTGCATGAGGCCAGTTGATGTTTGCATTTGGCCGCCCTGTTGGAACCAGGGGCAAGTTCTTGTTTTGTTTCTGGTGTTAGAATAGGTGAATGTACGAGACCTGTTTTGGTGTACCTGAACAGGCTTCTTATCATGTGTTTTCTAGTGACGTGTCTGGTTTTCTGATTTGCGTATTCCCCAGGACTAGGCATGTAAAGACCAGTTCTAGTGCTGTGAGTCAGGGGCACATCGTGTGATCCTTGTGTTCGGACGTCGAATTGAAGCTGCGTAGCTCGTTTGGATTCAGTTTTTCTGATCACAGATGGCCAGATTTCCCACCCGGCGAACGAATCGGTTTCAGCCATACTTCAATCGGGCACTGTGTTAAGATTTGATGTAGTGAGGTACTAGGTATCAACCATTACTTCGCTACACATCCAGTTTAGATTCACGTCCAGGTGGACAGGCCTTTACTGGAGCGAGGCATGCCCACCCTGGTTAAACTAACACAGTAGGCTGAGGGTCACGAAACTAGAAGCTGTTAAGCATTTTGGTCGTTTTAGGTGGCCAGCGAATCGGACGTGAGACAAGGAAATAATGTTGTTTTATTCCATTTAACGTGGACGTACATGGACGATTAGCGTGGACGAATTGGACGCGAGACAAGGAAAAAAGGTGTTTTATTCGATTTAACGTGGACGATTAGCATACCTACTCTCAAAGGGCCTCTGGGGTCGTTGTTTTCTTTGGTTCAAACTGACTAAGAGTGCAGGAGTTGACTCCAGGGCACGTGCCTGGTTTGTCTGTGGGGAAGATCTAGGACTGTTGAGGCATCGTCGTGCGTTGTGCTTCGTAAATGATCCTCCGATGTTGACAGAAGTCTTTACTGCGCCATCGACAGTGGAACTGTTCGCCAGCGTGGGCATCTTAGGACCGCGTGCCTTCGACCAGCAGACCGGCTAATGTATCATTGCACAGAACAGTTGCAGGCACCCTTGCGAGGCGCGGCAAACACGCCTGAGGGGTTTGTTTAGGAAATCTGCAGGAATAAGCTGAGGTTGAGGAACTCTGCAGGAATAAGCCTTTCGACTAGGCTTGGACTGTTGATGACCGCTCGCTTGTATAAGATCATCCCGAACCCGCCGGCACGTCAGCGAAGAAGACCTGTCGCACTCTCAAACATGACCTAAAAGTCCAGCATAACAGCCATGGAAGGACAGATCGAAAAATTTCTGTGCCTAATTTGCATGAATCGATTGAAGGACGCCGAACTTAGCTGTGGCGCCTAGCAGCAAAAAGTTTGGCGTCGACTTTTTTGGATCAATTGGTGAAGTAGCTCTCGACTAAACGAATCTGTCGTCGACGGCCAATGCGTGTTTTCTACTGGCTTGTGGATATGGCTGCAATCCAAGCCTTTATTGCTTATCAATTAGCTAGTCACAGAGTGGCAGCGGATGCGCATTCGCGACGCAAGTTTCTGGATGATCAGGCACTTCGCATGACGCGTCAGCATCGTCGTCGATTAGGCAAGACAATCACGCCTCGGCAAAAGAAAATAAGGGGCCATCCATAAAGGTCGACCGCAAAAAATCTCGATTTTTTGACCCCCCTCCCCCCCTGACCACATGCCGACCACTTATCGCTTATCTTCAACTTATCCACTTATCTTCAATTGAGATTCCACCCATGATCGAGAAAAGCATGCCGTTTTTTGAAGCTCAAGAAAGCTCAATCAATTTCAACTTATTTATAATGACTGAAACTCGATCTGATAAAAAGCTTTAAAAAACCTGGATGACTAAAGTGTGCTTTAGTGAGGAAAACAGACTCGTGTGTGCAAACCATGTACGACCTCAAACAAAAAATCCCGATTCCGATCCCGGAGAAAGGTGATGCCAACTTATCCTTAGAGGTGACCAGCTCTCACGGCAGGTTCCATGTGTCTTCTCTGGGAGCACCTCCACACGGGTTTCTTCCTTGATTGAATGTATTATCATGCTACATTGTCTAGATTACTGGAACCTGAAATTAACCTATGCAAAGAGGCTTGCTGCGAGTCGATGTCCGTAAAGTTCTCTGCCATGGAACGAACAGTAAAAATGTATCACGCTTTGTGAAACTGTCCGAGTGGGAACTGGCCCATGGTCAACCGCCTGTTCTAGCGATCTCGCCTCCAATCCACAATGGCTACAACAGGCGATCAAGGTCCCAGGGAAAGGGTTGTTTTTGAAAATAAGTCTTCCTACAGGAATTTTTGTGGTTTACGTATGGGTTGGGTAGTTGGAGGGAGGAAGGACTAACAATATTCCATGCAATGTACTCCATGTATGAATAATTATTGTTACACTTGATGAATTTAATTTTCATGGACTGCAGGCAGAAATAATCTGACCAGGTCTCAATGTCTAAACAGAGTCGGTAACCACTTGTCTTGATTACAGGGACCTCATTTGGGCTCGTGTGGATATTTGTTGGCACGAAACCGATTTGTTAGCGGTGATGTCCAAATATTGTGCAGTATCAGCATGGTATCGGCGCTGTATAAAAAAACGCGTTGCGCAACACTTTTTTTTCAAATCTTGCATAAATTCACTGCTCAGAGGCGTCTCCATTGTCGAGGCGAGAGCATATAAGTTTGGTTCGTGGCTTTTATCTTAGTGACGTGATATCACTCGTCTTGTGGCAGGTCGACGACTGGATCGATTTCACGGCTAAATATAGAAGAGCGTTTGGCAGGTATTGTTGTCGTCCAACACTTGTTTCTGTTTCCCATCGCTGATGAGTCCTCACTTTCATGCACTAGTAAATGCTAGGCGGGGTTATTTGCATGTGTCTTGTTTTTTAGAATCTGACTTCCCTCGAAAAGAAATATCTCCTAAATCTGTAATTTGGGGCTTAAATGTAGTTTCCAGTGACCGTGTTTCCCTTTCTGTAATAGAATCGCGGTCAACAGCATAAGCTTCGTCTCAGTCATAGACTCCTTCCGACTGGAACGATTTGCTATTCCTTGCATTTTTGGATGAGAAAATCCCCGGGTTGAATTGGAGTTCGAATTATGCCACCGGGGCTAATGTGGGGCGTCGAACATTATCGACTTCTTGTTTCATCAAGCGCATAATGTCATTTTTGAACAGAAATCGTGTATCATCCGCCCTCATCATTTTTAGCAGCTTGGGCTGTGGTGAGAAGGTCCGCAAACTGTTCCATAAAGGCTCCCGTTTGAGTGGTACGTACGTCTGATCAGTGCATGCTACCAGAACTTTTAAAAAGCATTTTGCGAAGTTCGACTTTTCATCAATTATCCACCTTTAGGGTTTATTCGCGGGTGGATTGCGTGGAAGAAGCATAGCACCCCTCTTTGAAGTCCCAGAATTACAGCTTACGTGCTGCGCCCTCTGGCCATTTGATCCCACCCGGGTTTTCACAAATTTCAGACCTGACCCATGTGATTCAGTTGGACGAAGACCTGTAATGCTGCGAGCGGAGCTACATTACAGCCATCCTTCCTTGTGTATCGATCCCTCAGTGATGAGGTCGTACCCTTACCCTTAGGTACCCTGTCATATGCAAATCGTGGCCTCAGTCCTGTAAGCCGTTTTCTACCATGGCGACGACCCTTGCTGGCGCGGTTATATGTACGCTACTGCAAACTATCTTCATGAAATATCGTCAGATCGCATCAATGCCAACATAATCTTCGCAGCCTGATATGATGAGATCCTATCTTTGATATGGGACGCCCGTGTAACCAAGGGCCCCGTTCCTGTAAGTGATATCCTTACAAGGGGAGGGCCCTGACCAGTATTAGTGTGGCCTAAACCAAGTAGAGTTCAGCAGCGACATCTGTCGGCGTAAAAACTCCAACAAAGAAAAATGTCGCTGACGGTGCGCATTCACTTGAAATTCAGAGAATTTCGATCATCAAAGCCTGCCGCGCAGCACCACTTAGAAAGAGCTTAATTCGATCGTAATCACAGTCTTTTTCAAATCCAGAAAGTAACCCCTGTTCTTGTTTCCATCATCAAGCGCCTTATAGCGAGCCTGGTGGGTTCATGCTTTAGTTAGCTCAATCAACAGAATGTACTTTCCGTTAATTTTTTTCTGATTTTTTGTTGAGATACGCGACTAAAAAATTCGTAGGCTTTGTGAAGCTACAGGAAGCTGCCAGCTCATGGTTGCATGGTTTTCACTCACTATTTCTAAATTTCTTTAGCTGTTTCCGGATTGTGCTGACGATGAGGGTACTGCAAGTGACACGTGCATCGACATTGGCAAAGCTAAAGGTGTGATGCTTAACCTGGGTTAGCTAAGAGCGATGCAACACTGCTTAAGGGACTTTGACAAAAATACAGAACGGCAAATTGTCATTCCTAGCGTTCAAAATAAAAGTAGCCGATTTTTATGAGTGGTGGAGTAAATGCAAAACACAAAAGAGCGGATCACCGATCATGTGGTAT
>JASANH010000031.1:0-20222 GCA_030248295.1 Mesodorylaimus sp. YZB2_4 | reverse complement strand
GGCCAAATATACATTTACGACTCGGATGCCGCCATTCGATATCGAATGCATGTTCGACAGAACCAAGATTGCCACGTAGGACTAATGCGCATGGTCGATCTAAGCAGTGTGCCGTGGCAATCCGTACATCGAGCAATATAGAAATTTGCATGCTGCTGCTGAAGATAGTCGAGCTGCGGCCCGTCAAGAAGGCGCCGATCCCGTACAGTACGAATTAACATAACCAAAATGGTCTGAAGCGTGGCCCTTTGCTTCATTCGCCATGAATGTCTTCGAGCAGCAGATTTAGGCCTGATCGCCCCTCCTCTTCATTCGTCGTAACGCAGCGACAGCGGACCCCTGATCGTCTTGTCCATGGTCACTTCTGAACGCAGACGATGTCTTCCTTGAAAATCAGCAACTCGCTGGGCTCCAAAAAGACACTCGCAGTCAGTGCTGCAATGATCGATTCGGCGACTGCGGATCCGGCTGGAAGGGGAAGCCGGGACCCAGGGGGGGGCCGCCAAAAAACAAATGGGAATCAGCAAGGAAAGGGGGGAATCGAAGGTGGAGGAACCAGGAATCCTCGCCTCTTTTATTTGGGGGGATGCCGATGCCCTTTGAAAATAACCCCCTAAACAGCCCCCTGGACGCCTGGTGTTTCCCTTCCCCCAAATTAAGGATTTAGAGGACCTGGCCCCCCCTTCTTACCCCTAATTGATTGGGTGTTTGGCCAGGGCCCCCGGGGCAAAGGCGGGCCCCCCTTTCAAAAAGAAACGCGTGCTCCAAGGAGGATCCCTGTACGCATCGATTCGAGCATTCTATAAATGAAGACTTGCGATACCATGGATTGAGACTGATTAAGAGGCAGATTTGCTGAAAAGCGGGCCTTGATATCGCATGGGACTAATGCTATGATGGAGAAGTTCGCTAGATATCACGCGAATATTGAAATTAACGGCTGACAGTTTCTGTAAAAAAAGATCTAGCGCAGCCAAAGACGGCAAAATTTAGCGCTTGTGAGCTAAAAACAGCAAAATGGCGCCCCAAAAATAGCAAAATTTGGGGATTTTAAACCCAGTGGCGAAACTTTGTGATTTTAAAGAAAAATGGCAAAATTGAGCGACTGCGCATGAAAAACAGTGAAATTTAGGGACTGCGCACAAAAAACAGCAGAATTAAGGGATTGCGCACCCATTTTGTCAGAGGATTGCGCATTTATAGGCTGAAGCTCAGACTGTCGGCATTTATGTTTTCCATCAATTGCTCCCAAGCAGCCAGGAAAATCCCACATATCGTAATATTCTTTCGCCTTTGATAGCCAAAATTCGGTTGTTGGCAATGGAAGCTGCTGATCGCGTAACTTTAACCACAGTGCCTCACAGACTTCCATTACAATATTCTTCGCCGTTTGATCATCAATGCGATAGCTGAGAGCAATCGTGTTGAAAGAGTCTCTACTAGCCAGGTAGCTTGAAAATTCGTCCTTATTACATGGTCTCACAACAGAATTTTGGTTTGCTCACTTCAACGTAAAAGCCAGCCGGAAATCAGGAGGTATTGGATGCCTGTGCGTGGCTCGATGAGTGATTGATTCCGAGATCAATTCCAAAAATTGATTGTAAAGCGTGTGACCCATCCGAAAATAGCCAAAGTGCTTTTCAGGATCCTCCAAACGCATTTCTTGCACTAATGCTGCGAACTCGCCTAAGGTCCCCCCAAAATTGCAAAATCAACAACCCACGCCAGCCGGGATTTCGCCAGCCAATGCGTCTACTAGTCTCTATCTGTATCTGTATCTGTATTATCTCATCCCAATCACTTATCAGTGAACAAAACGGGCGAGCACATGAATATATACAAAATTAGTTAGCAAAAACATGTCGTCTAAAACTATCATAAGATCCCATTATCATGTTTCCATGTTCTTCTATCCATATTCTGTCATCGTGAAGACTTATCTTATCATCACGGTTCCAGCTCGTTAGAACACAGTGCTCAAAACTTTGGACGGAAGCAGCTTTCTTGATATCCGGTGTTAAAAGATGAAGCGGTTTGATTGTACGCTGACTAAGTCGACGATCTGTGTCCAAAATGTGAATAAACCGATTTCGAGATGGATAAGCAGCCATACCAGAGTAGAATTTATAAAACTGAAAATGCTTGAGGCAATTCCGACGCTTTCCAAGATTATACCACCCAAGTTTTTCAAGCGTCTGTTTGTATGGAGTAATCCAGTCATTTAGGACACAGCGAGCTGCGAATTTCTGAGCCTTCTCTAGATCATCAATAAGATACTGCGTTGTTACGGCCCACGCGCAGCAACCATAATCGAAGCGAGGCAGAATGCATTGCGTATAAACTATTTTCAAAAGATTCGATGCAAATTTTCCAAATTTATGTCGGAAAGCACCGACAATACGCCGTGCAGAGCTGGCTACTTTTTGACAATGATCAGTAAAAGTCGTTCGTGATGATAAATCGATACCTAAATATCGGACTGAATCTGTAAAATCTATTCGTGCTCCACTTAAATAAACAGTTGGCTGCAATTGTAATGGCTTTGTGTGGAGACGAAAAATACAACCTTGGATCTTCCCAGCATTAAAATCTAGTCGAAGATCTAAGATCGCATTCGCAATAAAATCGACGGCACGCTGAAGTAGTCGATCGAGATCAGGCAGAGCGCAGGCAGGCGAGAGCAGGACCAAATCATCTGCATACGCTTGCAATAGGAAGCCAGATTGACGTGGGATTTCCTATTCAAATTTCTGAAGGATCACATCAATGAATGCCGTAAATAAAGTTGGCGCTAGTACCGATCCTTGTGGAACTCCACTCGTAACTGACACCGAATCTGAAATACAATTCCCAACAGACGTAAATTGAGTTCGGTCAGACAAATATGATAATATCCATTTGAGTAATCGCGGCGAGAGCTTATGATGCGTATCCAACACTTCCATAAGTCGGGAGTGCGATACACGATCGAAAGCTTTCTTCAGATCGAAGAACACACCCCAACGACTCGTGATTCCTTGATATTTAGACCATCGTGAATGGATTGCGTTAATCGAATAAGGGCGCTTGGTGGAGTAATGTGGCCTGAAACCGTGTTAATTTGCCGAGAGAACTAGCCGAGATCGCAATAACCGTTGGACATGGTGCTCAAGCACCTTCGACGCTATGGGTAACAACGAAATTGGCCGATAGTTCTTTGCAATATTTCGATCCCCTGGTTTTGGGACAGGTATCACTCTGGCTGTCTTCCATGCTGATGGGAATCGACATTCTAATAATGAACGATTGCACAGCGCGGTGAGGGCTGGAGAAATGGATGACGCAATATTGCGAAGAATGGGCGAGGTCAAACCATCAATTCCAGGAGCACCTCGCAACCTCAGTGTCGCCAATTTCCGATGGATGAAGCTAACAGAGACCTCACAGTCGAAGTAGTCTCCATCATCTATTGGCGGAGGTGAATACGCCTTTGAATCATTTCCATTAAAGTTGGTCGCAAATGATTTCTGGAGTAGCGATGCTTTTTCAGCCGATGAAAAATAGGATCTGTCAAATTCGTCCACTAAGACGGGAATGGATCGATCTTCTGGATTGAATCGCCGAAAAGCAGACCAGAATTCTGATGGCGAGTTTGCATCGGTGAACAGGCGATCAATGTACTGACGCTTGGCGCATCGGACATTCTTCCTGACTTGACGTCGTAATTTGCAGAACCATCCAAAGTCCCTCACGTCACCAGACCGTTTCCACTTCCAATAGGCATGCCTCTTTTCACGGATTAGACGTAGTTAATCCAAAGAAACCCAAGGATGCTTATGACTCCGGCGAACAAGGCGACTTGGAATGTTGGCGGTAATGACGTCGTTTACCCGTTGAGTGAACTGATCGCAAGCAATGTTCACATCCGGGGCTGACTTGACAATGTGCAAACACTCTTCACTTGAAATTTTCCTATTGATTTCCCTCCAATCCACTCGACGAAGACACCAAACACGCCTTCTATCTTCCTGTTGCGGTTTGATCTGGATTTGGATGTCTCCTGGCTTCTCCCATTTCTCCGCGCACAGCGTGTTGATCACGTGTCTTTTTCCTACTATATGTTAAGGGCGCTGGTTGAGGACGTTTTCCAGCCCAGTACGGCTCCTTTCCATGTTTCCACGCCGGCTTCCGGCGCTGTGGAGCCCCTACATGGCGCCGTGCACCACGGCGCCGCACGGCGCTGTCATCGAATTACGGCGCCGTGGAAGTATAGGTTTGCCTCAACTCACTCTAACGATAGGCGGTGCGGACAACGGTTCCCGCTCCTGCCAGGCTCGCAAATTGTAAACCTACCCGGTTAGGTTCACAGGAACGTCCTATCTGAAAGGTGCGCAACTCGCCTTGTCTTTTTCTTTATTCACAAGAGCAAGAGGAGAGAGACCGTCCAAGGAGACAACCCGAATGGCAACAAGGAGACAACCCTAATCCAAGCGCGGACCTGTCCTTATATATACAGTCGCTCTAGACACAAACACACTAATTATCTGAGCCGTTCCTACGAAGTGAACACAATGAAGGATATCCAGACCACTAATTACAGCACGACACATTCACTCCTATCTTCATTCGTCCGTCCTGGCGCCAGTCGCCTGCTGGAACAGGCGAGGTCCACATTCTAATTACAACAACCTCCATATCTACGCCATTCGTGTACAAGTCGGGTCACCTGAGGATATTGGTACATGCATTGTACTATGATCAATCCTGGCTCAAGCAAAGAGTCAATCATGTCGCTTCAAACCATTCCTTATCTATAGAATTTCTCAAGATAAGCTTATAAAGGACATGCTATACTGTACAACATCCCAAAAACGATACCATGCATCTCTTCATTGGCTATGGATAAAGTATGACATGACCTGCAGTTTTCTTGTAGAAGTGAATCAAAGTTTTGTCTAGTCCATTTTCTTTGTCCGGGTGATGGTTTTTTCAGTCATTGTGTATGTTCGCAAACAGAATGACCCAACCTGCCTGCCCATAAATGCCCCGTATTTTCTGCTCGGATTAATCTGATAAACTTTGGTCCCTTCAGGTTGGCCATTGCTGTCACTTCCGAACGTCTACTTTCCATTAAATCATCCACCCCCCGTAAGCAAATGCCGGTCGAGACAACCTGTCCTACTATTCATCATTGCAGTATTTTTTTTTGTGCTTCATAAATAATTGTTATCATTTCGCCTGGTATGATATTCAGACACTTCAGTCGAACCGTTTCAACCCGAGCATTTTGGACCGATTAAACTGAAAAAAAACCGTCTTTACAAACATAACAAACGGATTATAGTTCAATTATACTAAAACGTTTCCCTCAGCTTTGCAAGTGTACATCCAAAACCGGCTGATAAATTCGAAAATCCACTCCGATATTGGTTTGTTCACATTTCACGCGCGCTTAGAATTTAGCTTATTATAATCGTGATATTATGCTCGTCAATAATTATGAATTCGTGCTTGATATATCGCTTGCGTCAGAAAACGCGGTCTTTAAAAAAAAACTTGACAAACGCGACAAATATATGAGCAGAGAGAAACGGGTTACTTTTGCTGTGATAATTATGATAACTGCATTTATAATTATAATTTTACTTGCTACAGCATCATGTATTTCATCTGCGTCAGAAATTGCTTTTTTCTTTTTCAATCTAAAAGATAAAATTCAAGCGGTATAAAATTCTGGCTAAAATCGGCAATGCCTTGATTGATACCCGCAAGTGCATAAAAATTTGTCCATGTTGTCACAGTCGAAGATTGGCCCAGCATCACTAAATTGCGGTTCCTTCTTACATCGCTTACACGCAGTCATTAGATTTTTTTGCAATCACCTCATGGAACAGGTTACCAAAGGGCACTGCTAAGACACTTCAAGTTTGAGAACTTTTATCGTCAAGCAAAAACATGATTTTGTTACGTTTTTTTTACTGTTTTTCCACCTTTCCTTTGTTTCAACCGATTGCTTGATTTTTCCAATTTGCAGCTGCTCTTTTTTCATGCCTTTCAACGATCGAGTGCAGTGGAACTGTTCCATTGAAAGTAAATTAGTCATAAGTCATAAGCTCTCTTGCTGAATGTTTCACGGGGGGTGGGGGCATTTGTCTTTTTTGGAGAGACACACAACCATAGTACGTCTACAAGCTCAAGAACTAAGATTCATCGTATTCGCTCACTATCCTTCTTTATTATGAGCAGGACCTAAAATATAAGAAATTCTACTGACTGTTCACTGAATGTGGTTTTTATAAAAAAACCGCTTGCCCGCTTATTATCTAGGATCGAATATGTCAGACCTAATTTAGACATATTCGATCCTTGAGCACCTGACTGCGAGGATACGACTAGTCTCGATGGCACTGAACTAATGGTTTTCCTCATAGGGACCACCCAGCCGAAACTATGCCACATTACACTATCACACTTACAAGCCTATCACCCCATCACCCTATCACCATTGTTAGCCCAGCCATATGCTCACAGGCCAACACTGCCTCATCGTAGACCCCTTCTATCGTCTCATGAATAAATACTCACTCGCAAACTCGGGGCAAATTTCGAGACATTTTTCACGCAGCGCAATAAAGCAAAACTCAGGTGGCGACTTGACTAGCTCGATGATGGAGGCACGTCTGACTGACAAATGGGCTTCTGCCTGACCCCTTAGTTTTTTCCCGCCAACAGGTTGGGTGTTTTCACCCCCGAGGGGTGACTTTTCGGAGAGCATAGCTGCGGCTAGATGGGTGACTTTGTGTGTGTGTGTGTGTTTTCGGAGAAGACGCCTGCGACTTGATGGGTGATTTTTGTAGAACATGCCTGCGACTAAACGGGTGACTTTTTTTGCATGGCGAGAAAAAGTGCGTCATAAAAGAACATCTTATAAACATTTTCAAATTGATGAAATGGCCAGCAACCGAAATGCATAAGAAAGACACAGGTATGCACCAGCATGCTTGAAAAAGATTCAAAACAGACTCGGCTCCACACAAAAGGCCTTATAGGGATGCAACACAACTTCTTCCAAATATGGCAGCTGCGCATACTTATGCTTTGTCATCTTGCTACTCTCCGTCTCACCAAATCCAAGTCAATAATAGGCGATGCTTCATCTAATGGGCATGCCTCGAACACAGCTTGTTGATCCTTGCCCAACTTCTTCTTGATCGATTGATCCTTGTTCATTTCACTTTTGATCAGTTGCTGCTTGCTCGTATGATGCGACTGGCCATTGTCCACTCGAGGGCGAAATACTTGAGGCAAGGCAGTGGCCACAGCCTGATGCTTGGAATTTTGAACAATGGGCACAGCGTCGGCTTTCGAAGTCCATTTGACTACTGATTCTCGTTTTTTCTTGGAGCGACGGTTCTTTAGAAGGGCCTTGACTTGTTTCGAAGGCAGACGATGCGTCATAGGAAAAACATTTCACGGCAACCGTTCCCAGAGAAGTGACTATTCATATTTTTAGTATCTTTTTTATATTCCTTTGGGGGGTGATCTGAATGGGTGACTTGGTGGGTGACGTTGGAGATGGGTGTTTTATGACTGACATGAGAGGTGATATGTCATGGGTGGTCTTGTAGGCTCAGGTGACTCCTGCTCTCAGGAATCTATGAGTAGAGTGCAGATTCTTCTCACGCATCATTGCAGTGTTTGCACTACCTGCAAGAATGTCGGTTCAAGATGCTCTGTCTTTTTATGTTCGCCTGATAAGATTCTCTCGAGGAACTAAAATCACTTTGACTCCTTATTCGCTGCTGCCTTGGAAATTAGCCCAATTATTGCAAGCTCAACCTCATGCCATGGCCACGGATGAACAAAAGAAATGGCCAGTGCTGGTCAAGTTCGTTTATCAGCACCCGAGTTCCACACCGAAGACAATCGACGAGTTAGTGAATCAAAGAGAAGATTTTTTTTGGAAAAGAACGGAAATGGTCAAGTCCAACTGAGAAAGGACTGCCCGATCTGGTGCAGATGTCAGTCAATAATGGCTATACATAAAATGGACGTCATGTGCTTACTGTGTTTCAATCCCACCTCTATTGCCTGTGACTGTTAGTTACGATAGTGATGCTTTCGCTGACTTGTTTTCTGATTTAGGAATACGTTTGGCTACTTCAGAAGGGTCTACTTTCTGTATCCACTTTTCATCATTTATGCGAAAAGTGTACTGCTGAATAAAAAAATATTGAAAACAGTCGCACAGATCGTGAGGATCAAATATTTAACTAACGAGACGAGGGTTGAAAGAGCCACGCACAAGCTGGCATTAATCAGAAAAATAGTGTTCCGGTACGGGTGGGGGGGGGGAGGGGCGGGTGTTGCGGGTTGCGGTTGTAGGTTATTCGAATATTTCCACACATTCCGGAGCATTGGAAAAGATCATATGCCACAAAGATGTGCTATGTTTTAGCCACATGGTGTTCATGGTGTATATCAGATTTTTTGCATTAAGGCTATGTCTATGTAATCTAATAGTACAAACTTTCAGCGAACTCTTGAGAGGAAAGTTCGCTTTTTACTCATGAAGCAGCTAAAACAACCTCCTCCATGGACAAATATTCAGTCATTAATCTGCAGAAAAAGTCACAATATCGGAAAAGGCAAACAAGTGAAGATCAATTAGAAAAACTTAAAATATTAAATTGATTGGAAGTCGCACCTACTCTGTTTAGGTCGTTATTTATTGTGCTTACAGTGTAGTGCTGCAGCTCAATCATAAACAATGAACAGCTCATAAGCTATCAGACATAAAGTACAATACAGATCTAGGATGTCCCTTGATTGAAACTTTCACCAATCCTCTCTCAGAGCATTGGCTGGGCGATTGAAAAACATTGCCTCCATGCAGTCGACTTTTCGGAGTCGATTAATTTTCGAAGCGCTTTTACATTTCCAATCGGTCGAACCATCGCCACGTTCGAGCAAGTACGTTTTTGAATTTGGCGCCACGCAAGAGATGGCGTCTTGGTACTCGCATTTCCACCGTAGCGGCTCGCTGGAATGAGGGGTTTATTTATTCGGCGCTTTTATGCGACTTATCACTCCTTTATTCCTATTCATAGGGCGCGTAGTTAGTACAGCGCTCAGAGCAGTGCATTATGCACAATGCATTTTTACTCCGAGAATGTGACTTGTACTTTATAGCTTGACCCTGTATACTTGCACCCTTAGTCCAGACCCTGCCGCGCCAAAAGTCGCGGCTGGGTCAGGATTGCGGTGGGGCTCACTAAGTTTTGGCTCATCGTGGATGGGGGGGGGGGGGTCAGGATTTCCTTAGCTCTTCCATAGGGGGGTCACTAATTTCTGGCTTGTCTAGAGGGGGGTCAGACCCGTTTTTCAAAACTTTAACATTACAAAATTGACAATTTGTCCAGCCCAGAGGGGGGGTCACGGGGGCTACACCACCCCCCCCCCCCCCCCCGATGCTGCGTTGTCCTATCCTATCAACTAGACTTATTTTTTCCCTAATTTAACCCATCCTTTTCTCTATCCATAACTATTTTTAGCCCATCATAAATAACATTGTCAGCCCCATCTTCTTGGCGCTTTTGCAGTTCGTCCCCCCCCTCAACAATCTCTTAAATCCAGTCCATCCCTATCCCCTAAGCCTAAGGCAAAAACTAAGCCCAAATCCAACCCATCCTGCCAAAGCTTAAGCCTTTGGGGAGGGACAAAGTGCAAAAGTGTCTTCTTTTCTCCCTACGCTATAATATCGTTTCTTATTCTTGTTCAGTTTAGTCCAAATTTTTCTGATCTTGTCTGTTATATGTTTTTATCCTTACACTTGCGAAATGGGTATCATCAAATCCGCACCTAGCAAATTCATTTTCCGCTCGCGGAATCTGCTAGGTGCGGCTGCTAATTCTTGCGACTGAGTTTTAAAACTAAAATACCATGGGTAACACTTGGTCAGCCAGGTCTACTGGAAACCCTGTCCTTATGCACTTAACTGTAAGTCTCAATCAAGATTTTTTGGAAGTTTTTTATCTAACAGGGAAATGAACATATTAGGTATTGCAATAATTATATTATCTCCCGGCGTAGTGAAAGAGATTCGTGCACTGAACACTCTCAATTTTAGCGAAGGAAACATACTTTTTTTATATCCTTGCGCATAAAATATCCCTTTCGCTTCGAAAAAGAAATCTCCGCGGAGCTTGGTTTTAAAAATGAAAGTTCGATGAACATGTGAGACATTTCAACTCGCCCAGCCAATGCTCTGAGAGAGGATTGGTGAAAGTTTCAATCAAGGGACATCCTAGATCTGTATTGTACTTTATGTCTGATAGCTTATGAGCTGTTCATTGTTTATGATTGAGCTGCAGCACTACACTGTAAGCACAATAAATAACGACCTAAACAGAGTAGGTGCGACTTCCAATCAATTTAATATTTTAAGTTTTTCTAATTGATCTTCACTTGTTTGCCTTTTCCGATATTGTGACTTTTTCTGCAGATTAATGACTGAATATTTGTCCATGGAGGAGGTTGTTTTAGCTGCTTCATGAGTAAAAAGCGAACTTTCCTCTCAAGAGTTCGCTGAAAGTTTGTACTATTAGATTACATAGACATAGCCTTAATGCAAAAAATCTGATATACACCTGAATTCAGAATTCATCTGATATTCAGAATTTTTGCATTCGTTATATAAGAACTTGGAATACCTCGATAGTGGAATAGGTTGTAGAATCAAAAGATCGAATCCAAACACTTTATCCACTTTTTATATCTGGGTAGTCGATACAAGAGCTGAAAATAATGTGGAATGTGATAACTTTTATTCAAGCACACCTGTAAATGCTGTACTAAACATTAGCTGCACTTTTTCAAGCGCACTGAGAGATTCATTTTGTATGTTGTGTACGGTTGAAAGCCCGCGCATCATGCCTGTTGCTCCTGCTGGCAAAATGCCTTTTATGTGGGTTCGGTGCAAAAGCCGTGTTCGGTCGATCCTGGCTCGCGCACACCTTCCGCAGCTGACAACTGGCTTTACGGTGCATCAGCAGCCTCGGCAGTAATATACAGAGGCGAGGCATGATGCCTATCCGGTTACTTAGTTCTTCCAGCACTCTGTACCCATGTGCACAGAGCAGTACAAAACCAATTATGAAAAGAATTACCGTTGATAATTTCCCCGTGCGCGGTTGTTTATGTAGTTTCAGTTTGTAACAGTAATGCCTCTAAACTAAAGAAAGCTTCAGAGCGACATCAGCACAAAACCAATTGCCGCGGCACGCAGCTTTTCTCGCTCAAAACTTCTGAAGTAAAGTGCTCTGCACTCGTTATCATCTGTCGCGTATGATGCCCGCTAGATGTAAAATGCGCACGCAGGTGTTTTGGCGCTCTGGCAAACGCTACAGAGAAATATCAGTAGCGGTTTTACTGATGAAATAAACTCGATAGTCAGTAATGTTAACACAAACAATCTTCTCTTTTTCTAGCCAGCATATTCTGGTGGTCTGTTGAGTAGGACATCAGTTATTGATTTGATTCGGTTAGACTTCAAGTTTGCGCCGAGGTGAAGGTCTGCTCGCCTGCGCATAAAGGTCAGAGCGCTAAATTCAAATTTTTTTAATTGAAAAAATATAAAACATGATAGTTTGTTAGAAGGTCAACTCTGATGCGAGGAATTCAATGAACTTATTATTTCCGCGATAGCGCAAAAATTCCAAATTTGAACCCAATTGTTCCTTGCATGCTAGCCATGGGCCAGTTCTTTCCGTGTTAGAGAACCGTTTGAGGGTGGTTAGGAGAGTTTGAGAATTCCTTAAGCATGGCCATGGTTCGATGAGATTTTATTACGGTTTGCTATAAGCAGCCTCCGCGCGCCAATTTCAAAGCCGCGACTTCTAAGAAACAGTGAAATGGTCTATTGGGCGTTGATCAGGGTGAGCAGCCACAACCCCTATTTGTGTATAATTAGCCTCATATCCTATTCTCGAGCATAATAAGCGAATAATTGGGCTGGTTTTTCCACTTCTTGACGCACCAAGACACAAAAGAAAAAATTGGCTTTGTAAAGACAGTTCACGGCTATAAACCGTCTCGCCCGAAAACATGGTCAAAAAGAAAAGGCGAAATCTGTAGGAATCTTCTTGTCAAGTCATGATGAGATCGTAAGTGGATCTTGATAAGTAGATATCAAGAACTTGCCAAGGCAAACCAGGATCTGGGCAAGTCTTGCCAAGAAAACAACCAGTCATGATAAGATGGCTGCTTCGTAAAAGTAGAGGTCCTACTTTCATCATTCAGAAAACATACATCGATTTTACTATCGCATGCTGAAAGCTTTGTAAACATGAGCAAGCCTTTAAATTGAAGGTAAAATAGCAAAAATTAAGTACATTTAGCTAATGTGATATTAGTAACTGGTGCTGATAAAGCCACCAAGTTACTGGAATGACACTACACTAGAATGACTGTTCAATAAAGCAAAAAGGCAAGATCTTACTAGTAAAGCATATGGCAAAAACAAAGAATTAAAAAAGGCAACTTGGGCGCTTCACAGAAAATTTTTCTTGCCTCTATCTCTTATCCAACTTGCTCATCATTTTGGCTTTTGTGTTGGCCTCGTGGTTCTCGCTTGAGTGTGCTGCGGATGTGGCAGCCATGGCTGCGCGGCGGTTAATACTATTCTAACACCTTTCCAAATTCATCGTGTTCGGACTTCAAATGCATTCCCTCACCTTCACTCGGTGAATTGTTGAATTTAATTTTCATTTCGAGCATACGGCGATACAGTGGAGAAATATCCGCCTGGCAGCTTGCGTTTCCAAATTTCCAGCGAGGTGACATTACATTGAGAAACTTCATCCCATATCGACCGATGTTGATTCGGTTTGAGCAGCTCTTTTTCCAATACCGAGTAATAGGAAGATTTGCTTTCGATAGGCCAACTAAAACATTTTGAATTTTTAAAAATCAAATGGATTTAAAATTTTGATGCACAAAATTTAATGATCAACTGGTATGATATTTGCTTGACAGCCTCCGATTTATCCTCTATTCTGTTGGAATGAGCTGAGCAATGAGCATAGAGCCAACCCATACACCTCGGCAAGTTTGGGCAAGGGGGAGGCAGGATAGGTAAACCACTCTGTTTGGCCGGCTAGTACCTCGAAGCCTTCCTCTAAAACCCTCTTCCCCACCTCAGGTCCAGCAGGAAAAAAGAAGAACGATCATACTGTATGTGGGCTGGACCAAGACCTGACCTGACGTACAGAGCCCTTACCTCCAAGCACATGCCAATTGTCCAGCCAGCTTAGAGTACTTATGTTAACAGTCATACAACTCGCTCACTCGACCGACCTAAGCCTGACCTGTCTCACATGCAATCAGATCAGGCTTGCCTTCTTTCATAGCACAGGAAAGCCAGCCTTGCCCGTCCTGGGCTAGTCCTGCTTTTTTCTTCGCAGTAAGTATACACTCACAAGCTTGACTCACCAAGTTTCTAGCCTGAGCTAACCGGACAGCCAGCAGCCAAGTCCTGCTTGTTATATTATCTATACATATCAATCAAGGTCCCTTGCTATTCTCACAATCAGTCAAGCACTTCTGAGAAGGGCGATCAAGTCAAGGAAAGACTGAAGGATATAAAACTTTAAAGCATAGCTTCCATAACAGGAAAATGCGTCAAAGGGGCATTATAACACCAGTAATTTTGAACGTTTTAGCCCCGGCGGGGCGGGGGATGTGCCTCGCCCCACACCCCACCCCCCCTGCGCTTCGCGATGGTGGCCAGCGGCCAGCGTTCATCTCTGCCATCTTCCGCCCCCCCTTCTCCTACCCCGCTACACCCCTTGAACTAGCCAACCTTGCCCATACCTGCACCTCAGCAAATTCCATTAACTAGTGCCCACGATGCGGTTCTTACATCTTTTTTTAAATCATTGCCAGACTGGTTCGCTTGTGTCATCACCCACTGCTTAACGTTCGGTGCTGTATCGCGAATCGACCTGTACGTTTCAAGGCGTCGATCCAATTCTTCTTCTTCGACGACATTCTAAATTTTAAGCTTTTTCACAGCGACACGCATTTCAATAGTAAGCCGTTTCAAAATATCTGAAAATACATACATGAAGCTCGACCACACAAAATCTCGATTTTTTGACTTCTCTCCCCCTGACTGCATGCTGACCGTATCTGGCTAACCCCCCTCAAAAATGGTGGACCACTTTATCCACCCCCTTCCCACACGCAGTTTTGTGAAATGTCTCATTTTATGCTTTCTTGAGCTTGACAAGGTGCCCCCTCCTTCGAAGACAAATCGTTTTCGATTTATGGAGCGGATTTCTATTTTGTAAAAGCCTCCACAAACTTTTCCCACAACTTTTCCCCCATATTTTTTTAAAGTTCTGCGGGTTGGGGCGCGCCGGCCCAGCTCTCCACGTGACTTCAAATCGTAATAGCTGGCCAGCAGTCATGATTTGATAAGCGAGGCTGTGAGGTGACGTGATAGGTTCGGACCCTGATTCCGATCCTGGTCCTGACATTTAGGCATCGGGATTCTGCTAATAATTATGACATGCTGAGATGAAGAGACAACAGCAACATCAGCTCAAATCGATAATTATGACAGCACTGATTTTACTCGGCTAAGCTTGCTGGACGCGTACCGAAACTGCGAATGTACGCATCAATTTTAGTTAATTTTTAATTACTGAAACTCGACCTGATAGAAAGATTAAAAAACCTGGTTGACGAAAGTGTGCTTTAGTGAGATAATAGACTCATGTCCTTCGTGTGTGCAAACAAGGTACGACCTCAAACAAAAAATCCTAATCCCGATCGGGCTTGGCCTGATCCCGATCCCAGAAAAAGGTGCTCCCGACCTATCCCAAGAGGTGACCAGCCCTCACGGCAGGTTCCTTGTGCCTTCACTGGGAGCACCTTCAAAGAGGGCATACTGGGTGAGAAGGGGCTTCGGCTTAGCTTATGGACCTTCCCGACTGGTGTTCGAGGACAGTTTCCCAATTCTCTACTCCTCGGCTGGGCGCCCGCCATGTGACAGTAGCAGGGGTGTCGCCTAGAGCCAGTTGTCCAAAGCCAGCGACGAGATACTAAACTGCCATCCTCCGTCGGGTAAAACCTCGGCCTCCCAGTGAGGGTTGCAAGCCACCAAGGCGGATTAACGCCTAACCAGCTGAGCCATCGCCTCTTAACTCTTCCCTTTCGGATCAGATACCATTCCAGTTGGTAATAAGAGTCCTGATGGACTCAAAATTGCATTAACAAGGGAAGAGAAGACAAAACGTTTTGAAATTTCGAGATCGCACTACTAGTGAAGATAGAAGCTGGATTTTTGTCATAAAAAGTTTAAAAATTTGCTGCGGTCGACTATCAGCCGCTACCCTTCCCCCCCCCCCCCCCCCCCAACCGCACCTGACCACTTTTTGCCAACGCCCTCCCCCCTCCCTCCCAGGCTGCTGTCGACCTTTATGGATGGCCCCCAATGGGATCTATACTCTGGCCCTTTGATGCGTAAATCAATTTGACAAACATCAAAACCAGCTAGTCCCAAAGCCTTGACGATAAAGTTATCACCAGACCAGCCCTCCATAGCAGGCATGGAACTACTTTACAGTAAGTATAGTAAAGTAGATCCGTGGTACCAGCAGAACATATGAAATGAAATGAGCGTGCTTGCCCCAAAATTAAGCCAAACTACGGTAAGCAGGGTCCTGCATGGGTACCCTTACCCTTACCCATATCCATCTGCACCCTCTGGGTATGGGTGAGGGTATGGATATTAAACGCGACCAGTTGTAATAGCGTACCTTCCTGAGCTGGTACTTTTGTGAGGCACAATGGTTAAGCATGGGCAGTGTGAAGGGGCGCGCGAAGCGCGGTACCGGTTCTGTTAAAACCACCTACAGTAGGCCTGGAACAGGTACAGCATTCCTAAAATCGTCGAATGACAGAGACATGCTTTTGAATTTTTCATTGACATCAGACTGACGAGCTGATTTTTTTTCTACACACCGATAACTGGGAAAGTTTGAAATATTATTTCTGTTGTTTGTTTGTCCTTTGTTGTAACGTCAAACTTTTGTTTATTTTATCTGCGTAGTAATATCGTTAAAGGACTGACGAACTGTTTTTTAAATTTTTTTAACTTGGTTACATTTTGTCGTGCATTGTTCGATGATCTTGTGGCATTTTGTTTTTCTTTTTTGACTTTCCAATCGTGTTCTCACTAAAAGTTTTTAGAATTTTTTGTGTTTGTTAGCGTCCGTACAATCTTTAGTATCCTGTTTATTCACTTCTGACATTATGTTTTTAAAAAAACAACTGCGAATAAGTGTGGAGTCGTCAAGTTACCGCAGGCTACAGAATGCACCCTGGCGAATATGTGTATAGGGACAGACAGCGTACTGTGCTGACAATGAGTGTTAAGTTACAGCAGCCAACGCACAGCGTGCAGCTGATTCCAGTGATGCAAGCTACAAGTATAGTAGTATAGAAGGAGTGTATAGTAGCACTTTTTCAGATGTCGTACAGAGGGTACTGTGAAGTCACAGTAATTCACAGAGCCTGGTGTTAATTCCAATCATGTAGAGTATAGTAAGAAATACGACGTTTAAAGCAGCGCTGTACTCACAGTTAGCTAGTCTTGCAGTCAATCGCTGATGGATAGTAGTCTACCTATGTACTGTGGCCTGTTGCCTGTTGTCTGTTACAGCCTATTATGTATAGTGTAAAGTAGATGAAGTAACAAATTCAATGACACGTGTAAGATTACGTCACAGGACTTTCATGGACCTATAGAATGTCACACAATACCAAGCGCTAATACAATAGTATCACAAGAAACACAATCATGTTTTATCTTTTCCTTGACCACCGCTCGTAACCAATGCAGAATGACCACCGCTCGTAACTAATGCAGAATACTAACGAGTCGAGTTTTTCCGCTGGCCACCTTTCAGGATGACAGCAGAATCAACACTGAGAGCAGAGAGTTAAGACTGATAGCAAAAGTACACCCATAAGTTCACCTGACATATCAAAAGCGATTATGTACACCCATCGATTGTCAAGCGCACTGGCAAGCCCGTGATGGGTAAAAAAAAACTGGTGATTACACCAAATTGTTGCCGAAAGAGTGTCAATGGCCAACACTTATCAAGAAAGGTGGTTTAATCCTCTGCCTGTCCACTCATGAGCTCCGGTTTTTGGACGCAATGATATACATGGCCGCTGGTACCAAACTGCACAAATTTATCGAGGCATTCAATCCGAATGGTCCACAGAAAGGCTGCTATCCGTATGCACTGATCCGAAGCTATTAGAATTTGGAGAAAATTGAAGAATTTCTGCCCATGTCGGCTTTTTATTCCACTTTGAAGAATGGTACCATTTCGGTTGAAGAAAATGAAAGTGGAAAAAGAATTTGGGACGGATTGGAAGTCAAGAATATGTTGGAGTATACTGAAGTCTACAGCTCGTTGGACGTGGAGCCGTTTCTGCAAGCCTGTACCATCATGGCCGAAACTTATTAAAAAGATTTCAAAATTGATATTTTCAAAGAAGCCATGAGTATTCAGGCTGTCTGTTTGGCTTATTTATTTAAGAATCTTCACCAAGTTCAGCCATCCACCAGTTTCGGTTTATTTTTGGAGAATGAAATAGAAGTGTGTGAAGAATTGTAAAGCAACAAATTGTTGTGTGGTGGTCTTTAATTCATTGGGCAAAGAATTGCCATCGAAGATGAAACTCCGATTTGTAGCAATCCTTAGAAGTTAGTCAAGAAAGTCGTCGGATACGATTTCAATGCTCTTTATCCATCTGCCATCATGAAAGATCCATTAGCCATCCCGATAATTTCAAGCTGATTAAAGAAACTGGACAGCTGGAAAGGAAGTCCAAGAGGATGGAAGGAATTTTGAAAAAAAGGCATAGCCACGGAGAAGTGGAGTATTTGAAGTTTCGGGCTTAGATGGACAATATTTACATTCACCACGCTCACCACAGACCTCAAAAGAAACTGGGCGCGCACCAATAGAGTGTCGATGGGTTCGCCGAGGATGCCAAACCGAAATCGAAAGTTTTTGAATTCAATGGCTGCTATTACCACCATCATGGCAACGGGTGCCTGAACAAGAAAGTCAGACCAAGTCCAGCCAACCAGCAGCAGCAGCAGCAAGTTGCTGCCAAGTATCAAGAACTGTCCGATTTGGAGTTTGAAGTGGCTATTTTCTGGGAATGTGAATGGAATGCCGTCAAGAAAGTGGCCCGCTTGATCAGAGAAGGGAAACCGGTGGATCCAAGCTGGAAGAAGTTCGCCGATGTGGCCGCCAAGTACAATGAGTATTTGAAGTTGCACCCCACTCGTCGATTCTCCCATTCCGACCAGATCAGCCAGGAGGAAATGTTGGAAGCCATTATGCAACAAGAGGGTTTTCGGCATTGCCAAGATCAATATCTATACTCGTGAAGATATGGAGTAACTGTATGAAGACTTTCCGCCTATTATCAAACACGCAAGTGTGGGCCTGGACGATATTGGACGGCATATGAGAGAAATTGCTGAAAGGAAGGGTCAGCTCAAGAAACCACGTGACTGTCTGATCGGAAGTTACTTCGTTGAAAAAATTTGGCTAATGATATCGTTGATTTGGAGAAAAAGTGACAGAGAAAAGGATAGAGGGTGTCAAGAACAAAGCCGCCATGGGCACTTTGACCGGCGTCTACACAACCACAGGCAACTCCAGCTATGGGAAAACCATCACCAATTTGAAGAGGCATATGAGCGCAATTTGTGGATCGGGAAGAAACGGGCAGTCTTTACAATGATCCATATCATCACCATACTGATGAGGTTAGTGAAGACTGTTTTGAAATATTCTTGAAAAAAAAATCCATCAACTTCAATTTGCCTATGGTCATCGGATTGAGTGTCTACGCCTATCCCAAGCTAAAAGTTTTATCATTTGTGTATCACGTGCTTTTGAAATATCTGGATGAGACGGATTCTATGTTTTTCGAGTCTGATACCGACTCAATTTATTCGGCTTTGTCGGCTGAGTCTTGATAAGGTTAAGCATTTATGGTTCGCGAAGGATGATTCGTAGAAGAGATTGCCTGGACTGTTGAAAGTAGAGAAGACGGCAGATAGGTTTATCTGATCATGTTTCAAATGCTACGTATGTGATAAAAGTGTGAAGATGTGCAGACCAGGAACCAGGATATTATGAATTTTGAAAATATTTATAAAGTGTTATTTGATGTACCGGGAGCCACGTATGAAGCCGTGACTGTTGGAATTAGGCCAGTGGAAAATGATGTTCGTACTTATGTACACTTCAAACAAGGATTGACTAAAATGTATGTGAAGAGAATTTGTGGCCCCGATGGTAGCACGGAACCGTTGTTGTTGTAAAGTGTTTGTTGATTGGAAGAAAAACTATTACTTGACTTTGTCTTCATGTATTGTCTGACGTAAGAGCAAGAGCATGACAAAAACTCAATGACCATAAAAATCAGTGGGCTTTTTTGAAGGAGTGCTGCGGCGTGTGTTTCTGTCTTCTTGACCTGCAGTTACGTCAGTTGAACTTGTGCTCTGGCGGTTTACCAATGGAGCTGAAAAAATATAGAAATTAAAAAAAAATGTTAGAATGTGCAGACTCAAGGCGTACAGTCATCTTCAGATTCACTTACAGTAGTCGAAAGCCAGGCTTGATGATTACCATGAGTGCCCCGCCACCATTTTGAGAACGTGGGTGAAACCTGGTGTCAATGGTTGGAGTAGAAAAAGTGAATTGAGGCAAAACAAGTTTCACTTGCTTCATTTTTATGATGATACAAGCCAGGATATTAACCCCCACTAGTGCTATAACACCAAATACCGATCCATCAATAATTGCGGTTCTAAATACAAACTTTTTGACCTAAATAAAAATCAAACAAATTAAACTTACGTGTGTTCGGTCTCTATTTGTGTTGTGCTGTTAGTTTCTGCTGTGGTCGACAAAATAATATCGGAAGTAGTAGGTGGCAAGGTGTTTGTCGTGCAAGAACGAGCCTTGTGCACTTTATGCTACCTCAATTAGATTGTCTAACAGTGAACAATTTCAATGTGATGTACCACTCTCTCAAGTTACTTCAAATTTAGTTTATGCACTCATCGATTCTTCGATTCCTTGTGACTTCTTGTGATTTGTGTCTGAGATCGACTGTAGTGGCGATGCGTGCAA